>JAJLZM010000364.1:0-26520 GCA_030572235.1 Ambrosiozyma kamigamensis
AATTCAAGAATCAAAATTAAAGAATATGACTTCAAGCAGATATGTTTTATTTATTTTATTTATTTTATTTATTTTATTTATTTTATTTATTTATAAAAATTCAATATTATAATTCAATATTATAATTCAAAAGATTCAAAAGAGGATTGGATCACATCCGAAATTCATTTGCCGGAGCAAAGCGACGGCAAGGTCTAGTGCTATATATAATACCTTTATAGCTTGCTATAAATTCTATACAGTGTGTGTGTGTACTGTACTGTACACCTATGTAATTTTATAATTTTAAAAGGAGAGGATTTTAATTATCATCCTCTATATAGCTTAATTTTTGATTTTAATCACCCCCTGTCTCTGTAGTCGACATACCAATTATAAGATGCACAACAATCGAACTTAATTGTATTTCAATTATATACAACAATTAACATTGTAATTGTAATTTACGTACAATATTAACAATTAACAATAGTTGAACTAAGAACTTCGAATCCCTTGAATCAGGTAAACCAGGTTAAATCACCGTTTCCCCACATGTAGTGTATGTTTTTTCAACTTTTTTGCTTAAATTTCAAGCTATACTAAATAATCATGTTATATAATTAAGCATATAGTTAAGAGAAAAGGGTAAAAGAGTTTACTAGATTTAGTATATTTAAAATCAAAAAAAACCAAATAGTGAAAAATAATTGGTCAAAATTGAAATTGAAAAGGTTCAAAGGGATTGTAAAAGTTATGAAAAGGGAATTAAGAAATTTGTTGCAAGGAAACCAATTGCGCGCTAAAAATGATTTGAGCTGTAATCCGTGCACCAGATACCCCTTTTTCAAAAAAAAGAGTACGAGACTACGAGTGCTCGATTGTATGTTTTCCCCTAATAAACGTTAAAATCAATAGAATTGAGATAATACACATATATGGAAGAGAAGTAGTAATAAGAGTATAGTAAGATTAAGAGAAGTCGTTGTTGGTACGTGCTGCTCTGCTCTATATAGCTCTAGCTGCTGTTACTCGATATAGTCGAGAGAATACTTTGTCGACTCACGCAGTCTCACGCGGGCAAGGAAGGCGGGAGAATTAATTAAATTATATCGACACCACGTACAATTGCAACTCGCGGTTTATATTAAACGAGAAGACAATTCTATAACAAATTAACCAAAGTTTGATCAAATATAACTTGCTTAATTGCTGGTCCATGGCCAGTCAAATCAAATTCAGTGATATATAGAAGTTCAGCTTACTTTCATTATAAGATATATATTACCAAAAACATAAATAAGTAAATAGTACTTGGTTAACTTGGTATAGCTCTAGCTATATAAATATATTTAGGCTGGGTTTGTCGTTCGCGGCCAGCCATTTGTCGGCTGATCGCTGCGGCCTATTCAAGCATAATTATAACGGTCAATGGTGATATCCTAATTGGGCAGTCAGAAAGATTTCAGCAAGAATTTGATTATTAGTAATTAATATAAGTTAAACTGTTAATTAAAGAGATTAGTCTCAAATAAGTTCCAGCAGTACTCCCAATTAGGCAAAAGCGGATTAAAACCCGACCCGATAAGTCGGCTTTTAATAAGCAACTGCAATTAAGCCTTTGCTTATAATTGGCTGTTGCGGAAGAAGAAGATCGAGTTCGTTATATAAAATCACATCGATCAATCAATTTATATGTTATCTATCTCGTTACTATATAAATATTATGTGTTTATCTGTTATAAGCTGTATCGTGTTCTCTGTGAATTTAATTATTGTGACTTTACCAGAAAAAAAAAATATATATAATTAATTGTCAATAAATATTAAGAAAAAGGAATTCTGTATAGTTTAAAAATACACCTGCTGCGGCGGTAAACGTAAATAATAGCAGCCGCAGTTGTCGAGAAGCGTGTACCTTAATTTTTTATATATATAAAAGTGATTACGTAAGGCAGCTCCGTGTATACCTTAAAATATATTACTTTCATGAAAGAATTAAACCGAGTTAAACAGTCTTCTGACGAAACAACATCAGCTCTATAGACCACAGTGGTAGTGAGATGGTGGGAAGTGAGAGCAGTTCCAGTGGGAAGGGCAAGCAGATAACTGGAGAAGTGGTAGCAGCTAACAGAGAGTTTGCAATGTTTACAGTCGTGGCGGTGGCATTGCCGGATTGGGCAGGATCTAGACCTGTTGTCGAGCAGCGTGTCGACACGCAGTTCATTTCAATTAAATTTAATTTCAACTTCAACAAATCCATTAAATGAGTTCACTTCTGTTCCTTTTCCTACTGTTGCCCTTTTCTCTTCCTCCAACTCACGTTCCTACCACTTCACCACAAGACCTCTCTCCATCCTGTCTTGGGTCTTCTATCCTCCATCCGGTTTTCTCAAACTTTCAATAATCTTTGCTTGTCCTTTCGATTATACACTTGTACATTCAATTGCTACTCATCATTATTTATTCTAATAGAATATAACTTCCTTTTTCCTTTTATATACCTGTCCTCTTCATTCGTTACACTTGTCTTTTCTTCTCATTTGTTCTATATACCCTTCCATATTTCTTGTTATTATAACATAAGAAAAAAAAAAGCAAATCCTTTCGGTACTTACAATTATTTTCCCCTTTTACTTTTACTTTTCCTGAATTATGAAGCCTTTAACACTTTCCAACTCTGTTGCAAACAACTCGGTCGCGTCTCTGAATGATTCAGGTATGCTAGAGATACCCATGACTCCTTCAACTACTTCAAGAAGCTTTTCTCCAAGATCTTTTAAAGCTGCTCAATTTAAACAACAATTACAACAAAATCAAAATCAACAATTATATCATAAAGTTTCTTTATTATCAATACAAAACTCTTCAGCTACAAACATTAATGAAACTTCTACTAGTGGTTTAGGTATTAAAAGACGTCCAAGTGAATCTGTTTTAACTAGTTTAAATTCTAGAAAGACAACTTCCACAACAACAACAACATGCAACTCAAATTCTCCAATTTCTCATATAACTAGAACTCCAAGAAATCCTTTATCGTTATCAAGACCTGTTTCTTCAGAATCTAGTTCGGATAGTTCGGAAGATTGCTTTGAATCAAGAGTCTCTTCCATCACTTCTATTTCATCAACTGATATGAATTCTTTACAAGCTAATTTAAGTAAACATTCAACTCCAAATTCTATTATTAATTCTTATCAAGCTAAATTAGCTACTGTTGCTCAATTAAAATCAAAATCAACTCCTACTTTGAATATCAATACTAGAATTTCAAGTAATGATTCAAATCGTTCAACAATTTCATCTCCTCCTTTAAGAAGATATTCAACTAAATCTTTAACTAAAAAGGAAAAACAAAAAAGATATGAAGAATTAGAAAATGATAATGATATCCCTGAAGATGAGAATATGTTTAATGTTCCAATGGCTTTACCTTCAACTGCTTCAATTTTTACTTTATCAAATTTAAATAAATCTTCTGATATTTTAAAAAATGCTTTAAATGAAGATCATAATGCTACACTAACTCCAAGTCCTTTACCTGGTAACTTATCTTTTTATAATGGTGATCATCCAAATCAAGCTGAATTAAAAAGAGCTTCAACTGCTTCTATTTCAAAACATCATTCATTTAATAATTTATCTCCAATGGCTCAACAATTAAGTACATTTTATGAATTTTCTATTCAAAATAATGTTAATACTGAATTAAAGAGAAGATCTACTCAAAATCCAACTAATCATGTTTATTTAGATCAATCAATGGAAGATTTAAAATTAGTTTCACATGAAAAATTAGATGAATTATCAATGACTAGACCTACATGGTTACCACCAAAGGATAAATCTGAATCTAAAAAACAAGAATTTGAATTTAAAAAGATGATTGAAAATCAAGGTAAACAATTAAAAAAACAAAATCTTCAAAGAGAAGAAAGAGAAAAATTAAGAATTTCAGGTGATTTAAGATTAAATTATTTATCAACAAAATCTAAACTTTCATCAAGTAATTATTCAGAAATTAAAAGAATAATTTGGAGATCAACAGTTGAACCAAATATTAGATTTCAAATTTTTTCAAAAGTTTTAAAATTTAAATATTCAATCCAAGATGAAGAAAAATTAAAATGTCCAAGAATAATTTCAACAAATTTAAAGATTGATGTTGAATCATATGTTTCATCAAATCCTGATTTATATGATAATCCAAAATTAGTTCCAATATTATCAAATTTATTAAAATTTACAACAACAATGAAAAATTGGAAATTTAATAGTTTTAATATTGCATCATGTTTAGTTATAAATGATTTTAATTCAACTTTATCATTAAATACATTATATTATTTAAATCAATTTATTATAACTGATCAATTCATTAATAAATTTAATAATAATCTGAATAAAAATTCAATTATGAAAAATCATTTAAAAAATTTTAAAGATGATTTAATAGTTATAAATTTTGATAATTTTATTAAATTATTAAATTCATTTAAACCATCAATTTTATTCAAATTAATTTCATTATTAATTGTATTTGATGATTATAAAATCATTTATAGTTTTATGTTAACAATTATTTTAAATTATCATTTTGGTTGGAATAATTTACAATTAGTTTTAAACGGTTGTAATAAAAATCATAATTTAATTAGAATTGATGACGAAGATTTATTCTGGAGTAGAGTTTATGGATATTATAAGAAATTTTAAGATTTATCAACTACAACTCAACAATGATTAAATAATAGCTACTTACTTACTTACCTTACTTCTTACTTACTTACTACTTGGTTTTTTTAGTTCAATTCTGTTTTAATTTTTTTTCCTTCAATTCATTTCATTCTTTTTGCTATAATGTTTAGAGAGTTCTCTATAATAGTGTTAGCAAATTTCTGCTCATATATCTTTCTTTTGCATTATTTTCTTGATCAATAACAATTAATTTTTAATACAATTTATCTTGATTGTTTTTTTTGTTTTTTTTTCTTTGTATTATCACCACATCACATCATCATCATACTTTTTTTTTTTAATTAATTACATAATTCATGTCTCTGTTTTTATTTTTTGTTTCTTCGTTTATTCGTTTATTCGTTTAATTATTTTATTCATACATAGTTTTACATATAAAGTTGTTAATTTTTCCTATATTTCTCTATATTAACTTGCTATTATTGTTAGGATTAGTTGTTATATTTTTAATTTATTTATTTCATTTGAATTTGTTGTTTGTTTTTCTGTTCTTCTTCAATATATAACGTGTTTAACGTATAGTCAAAATCAAGCACTAGGAAATGGACTTCTAATTAAAAAGATGGACGCCTAATTAGTGATTTGGCCGTTTGGTCGCGTGATCCTTAACTATGTGTTGAGCGCGTGATAATCACGTGACCTGCTAAGTTAAGGATCACGTGACTAAAAGTCCATCCTATTAATTGGACAACCATCCTATTAATTCAGCGTCCATCTCCTAGTGCATGGTTTTGACTATATAACTTGTACTCGAAAATGGGCATCGGTGGCTAAGTATATGGGCTCAGCAGGGCTCAGCGGAATTCAGCCGCGCGTATCTTTCTTTCTTCAGACTTACTCACGATACCGGTGGCAAATTCATTAAATACAGAAACTATAGCTTAAATACAACAAATAATCACCTTTTCATTCAATTCATTATCTTATTTATATCTGGTTTAGAGGTTTAGTTGGAATATTCAATCAATAAATTATATGGTTTTGCCGTTTCCAAATCATTTAATATTTATTGTATTACAAATCATTTTAATATGTTAAATCATCAACTTAAAACCTTTTCAGGAAGACCTGAATTAAATCTTTCAACAGATCAAAACAAAAATAAAAAAAATGAAGATGACAATGAAAATATAACGACAACAGATAATATCAATAATAATAAAATTTTTAAAAAAAGAAATAGACATTCATTTGTTTGTACTAATTGTAAAAGAAAGAAAATAAAATGTGATCGTGGTAAACCTTGCCATAATTGTGTTAAATCAAAATGTGTTTCAACTTGTGTTTATCATTTACCTGGAAATTCAAATTCAAATGGTTCTAATAAAAGAGCAAAAAATAAAACGACGACAACCGGCGTTAATACAACTACTATTTTACCTTCAAATATTCCAATACCAAAAAGTCTTAATAAAGAAGTCATCCCACCTTTATTATCAGTTTCTTCTTCAAATTCAACTAATTCAGAATTATATAATACTCCAATTTCATCCAACAATCATACTTCTTCTTCTTCAACTCATAATTCATTTTCTAATTTTAGTAGACCTTCAATAACAAGTACAAATAGTAGTGTTAGATCTGATGGAATTTTAAGAAATGATATTGAACAATTAAAGACACAAATTAAAAATTTAGAAAAAGTTTTAACAAAAAGTAATAATAATCAATCCAATGGTTTAACTGATTCACATTATGATGGAAAAAAAGATCCTACTACCTGTGATAGTAATTGTGCCTCTATTTTAGATTACAAATTAAAATTAAGATTGAATACAGTGTTAAGAAAAGAATCAACAACCCAATATTTTGGTCCTTTATCAACTGTTGTTTCATTAGGTAGTAATACAAATTTTTCAAGAGCTATGATTTTTATAAGATTTTTAGAAAAAGAAAATGAAGCTTGGAAAAAATTACATGTTAAAGATAAAAATTATGTTTTAAATTGTAAAAATGGAAAATATGATTTGGATTTAATTGCAAAAGAAGTTGAAGAATTTATGATTCCTAATTTTGATGCAATTTGTGAAAGATTAACATTTTTTAAAGATAAAGTTAATGATTTTGTTTATAATGGTATGGTTGATATTAATCTTATAACTGATTCTGTTTATAAATCTTTATTTAAAAGAGATGATGAAACTGGTCAAATTAAATTTTGTCCACCTGAAAAAGCATTTCAATATTCAAGTGTTGCATTGGCTGTTGCATTAACTCAAATGGTTTATCTTTATGAATGCCATAGTCTTGATCCAACATCATCTGAGTTTAAACATAAATTAATTGTTAAAGATATTGATTATTTAGATTCATTCACAATTAGATTATTGAATGTTTCAAGATTTGATAAAAAGTTAAATCCATTTAGTTTAATGACTTTATTAATTCTAAGAGAAAATCTCTATATTATTGGTGATGGAGAAAATGATGCATCAAACGATTCTAAATCTTATTCGTTGTTTCAATCTGCTTTAAATATTGCTTTTCAATTAGGTGTTCATCGTGACCCTTCTTCAATTGATAAATTTTTATTTAAATGTACTTGCTCTGATGGTGAATTAAATAGGGTTCCTGTTAGTTTATCTGCTGGTAATTCAAGATTAATTTGGGATCATTTAAGACAATTAGATGGTTATTATTCTACTCATATTGGTATTCCAATGCTAATTAATGATGATTATTGTGATGCTGGTAGTTCATCTGGTAATAATGGAGAATTACATGATTTAAATATTGAATATACTAATTTAATTAGACAAGTTGCAAAAATTGTTAATTCATTAAAACCATTTTCATTAAATGATTTAATTGAATTAATGAATAAATTAATTGAATTCAGTTTTACAGTTGGTACTTTAAAAGATTTATTACCTTTAAATGATAATACTGATCCTTCTATTGTTAGAAAAATAATAATTAAATTAAAATTATTACGTACAATGCAAGCTTTATCAAATTATTTACGTTCAATATTTGGTAAACCAAATATGTTTCCATTAAAATTATTAACAGAAGAAAATATGAAAATTTTGAAGCATTATGAAAATTTTTATGAAAGATCATGTGCTAAAATTAGTTATATTGCATTATATTTAATGAAAACTTTAACAGAACCAAATAGTTTGTTAAAACATCAATTTAATTCATTTGTTTTAGTTTTTAAACATGATATTTCACAACTTTTATTTCCAGTTATTTTCACATTATCAGGTTATGCACTAAATGGTTCATCATTTTCTATAAATAGTGATAATTCAAGTATACCATTTTTTTCTTCACAACAATCAAATAAAAATACATCATCATCATCTTGTTTCGGTAACGACGAAAGTGGATGTAATGGAATAGAATCGCCAGTTGTTTCTTTAAATCTAATTGATTTTCAAAGTATGGAATTAACTATATATCATGATCATTTAGCAGCAAATGATCCACAAGAGTCATGTTTAAAAAAATTACTTAAACCAAAACAAATTATTAAAAGTTTAATTGAATTACATTCTGCGATTTCAAATATTCCTAGATTAGAAGATAATTATGGATTATTCTGTGGTTGTAAAGTATTAGTTATATTTGCATGTTTTATGGATTCAATTACAAAATTTAGTGATGCTGCTGCTGTTGCATCAACTAATAATGGTTTAAATAATACTAATAAAAATGAAGGAGAAGTTGGTGCAATTATTGAAGATGCAAGAAAGAAAATTGAAGCAAATATGAAATTAGGTTTTGTTGATAATGGATTTGATCTTGAATTAAATAATGATACAATTCAAAACTGGTTAAATACATTATTTGATAATAATAATGATGAATTATTTGGTGTTTTAGGATCTGATGGTGTTAGTTTTACTGATCCATTAGCTGATTCATTTGGTTCTATTCCTCAATTTCAATCATTTAATGGACCTGAGATTTTTGGAAATAGTAATAATAAACCATCGATTAATAATATTAACAATATTAATAATGTTAACAATAATAATTCACCAACTAATTCATTTCAAACGCCAATTTCTAATGACTTTACACCATTTGGAATACCTGATAATATTTTTTCGCCTCCTACTACAACTTCGTTTTTTGGTACTTTTAATAATTCAAATACTAGAAATAATGTCAACCAAAATAATAATAACAATAATTCCAATCCCAATTTTAAATAAATAAAATATTATATTAGTCTTTGCTTTTTTGTTTTATTTTTGGATATTTCTTTATCCGCTTATAGTGATTTTTTGAAAAAATCCTACGTTATATAATAGTTTACTTTTTTTGTATATTGTTTTGCTCTACCTGATGTGTACATAATCCTTTTCTAAGAGCCGTTTTTAATATTAAAAATGTTATTATGATTACTTTTCTTAATTGTTTCAATTGAGCATGAATATCATAAATTTGGCGCCCCCTAAAGTTTCCCTAAACACCCTAAAATTTAGTATTTAAAGCTTACAATTTCCCAAATTTTAAAACCAGCTACTTCTACTTCTCTCTTCTCTCTTCTTTTGTCTTTATCCCCCATTGACTACCTGAGAATACTCGATATAATCGCATATTCTCTTACAGACTCTACTATCCTCTCAGAGGTTATGGTATAGTGCTACTTTGAAGTCAAGGAATTTTTCTCTGGCATCAATACAGGAATACATTTACTTTTCAAGTTGAATGTTTCTACAAGAATTTAAATGAATTGAATTCACTTGATTCTTTTGTTAATAGAACTTGGTTCAAGCTACCTATTAATATTTTAACCTTAACAAGTTTCTTGTGATGGTTTTTACTGTGGAGGAAGCTTTGTAAGCTTTTCAACGCAATGATTTGATATAATCCACAAAGTGGATTGGATCATATAATACTGAACATTGTTATTTCATAATAATATTCAGACTTAACAAGAACATCAATATATTTGGCTTGGGGTTGTACTTTTAGCTAGATGAACGCTTTTTAAATCTAGAAATCTTTTGATTTCTCTGGTCATAAACGAAGGTTTTGCTGTTTTTTGTTTATAATCAATGGTATTAATTTGGATCGGTTTTTTTAATATATTTTTTTCCTTAAAAGCTGTTTTGATCGATTAATTTATTGTAGTTGTAATTTGTAAATAAGAAATAAGAGCCGTCGGGAAACCGGTTTCCTTTGTTTCCCATACTACCCATGGCCACGGCAGATCGAGTTAGCAATTACTAAGTATCCTGATTCCTTAGTATCGTGATGTATGAAAGCGGTAATGTAATTCTAGTGTGTCATGCTACTCCTTCTGAGCCCTATAAAATCGGTCAAGTATTAGTTCAAAGTCCTTGAGAGCCCAAAATCGCACAATCGCAGAGGCAAAAAAAATTTAGGAACAAAGGAACACACAATTTCACAGCTTCTCTACCTATAACTATAACTCTTCATAGGCTCAAAGTGCAATCTGTTTCTTGGGAATATCACCTCTTCTACATCTACTTAAAGGTTGATCCATACTGCCTTTGTTTCTTTTGAGGTTGAATCTTAATAATCAACTTGCTCAATTATTACTTACTTTTTAATATCTCCATTTTTATACCCAAATACTCTCTAATTTACCTTTGATTCATCAATCATATCAATCATGTCTCAAGTTGAAAATAAAGACTCAAACGTAACTTCAACAGCTTCAGAAAATACATCACTGAGAAGACAACCTACTATCTCATTTGATAATAATGGCCCTTCTTTAGCATCTAAAAAGAACTCAATAAATACAACCAATCAAAGTTCATCAAGAATTCACTCTCAAGAGAAGAAAAATCAATTGTCTGAAGAATTGAGAGAGTCTCCAAGTATTATGGCTTTATCAAGTTTAAGATGCCCTTCTCCACCTCCAATTTTACAACATCCAAATCCAATCACTTTAAAAAATGATTCCAGTACTTCTTTACTGTTAGATACTATTAGAAAGAGTTCAGATAATGTTTTAATGCAACGTAGTCCAACTTCTCCAACATCTGCTTTGGGTTCATGTGCTTCACAAACTTCTATAGATCAGAATACAATGAAACCTTATAGAGAAACTGTTCCTGCTGGAGGTGCTCTGTTAAGAACTAGAGCTGCAAACCAAGCTGTTGTGGCTGCTGTTGCTGCTAGTACTGCTAGAAATAAAATTGAAAGTAGAGCACGTTCTCTGACACCAACTAGTCCAACTAATAATACACCTTCCAAATTAACTGAATCTTTAAAAAGAGCTACAGGAGTTATTGATGATTCACCAGAATTAACATCCCAAGCTATGTTTCATCAACGTACTGGATCAATGCATGCTCATTTTTACGTTGAAGATACTTTAAAACATCCACAAGTTAGATCACGTAGTGCTTCCAATTCAACTTCTGATGGTAAAAGTATATTGGAAACTATTCAATCACCAGCTTTTCAAACTAATAATAATAATAACGTCAATGCTACAAATGGTACTGGTCCATTAAGTGCAGGGGTATTATCATCAAATCCAAGTTCACAAGTATTAAGTGCTCCAATGACAGCTGCTGGCGTGAATGCAAGATTATTACATGATGATGGAAAATTACATGTTTTATTTGGTGCATGTGGATCAGTTTCAATTAAAAAAACTAGACTAATAATTAATAAATTAGAAGAGATTTATAAAGATAAAATATCAATTCAATTAATATTAACTAAAGCATCAGAACATTTTGTTTCAAGAGGTGAATTTCCATCAAATGTTCAAATTTGGAAAGATAAAGATGAATGGACTACATGGAATGCTAGAACAGATCCAGTTTTACATATTGAATTAAGAAGATGGGCTGATATATTTATTATTGCGCCATTATCTGCTAATACATTAAGTAAAATTGCATTAGGTTTATGTGATAATTTATTAACTAACGTTGTTAGAGCATGGAATACACAATATCCAATTATTTTAGCTCCAGCAATGGTTTCTTTTGCTTACACCTCAGCAGTTACTAAAAGACATGCTAAAGTGATCAAAGAAGATATGAAATGGATTGAAATTTTAAAACCAACAGAGAAAGTTGTTAGTAGTTATGGTGAAATTGGTATGGGAGGTATGATGGATTGGAATGAAATTGTTGATAAGATTGTTCAAAAATTAGGTGGATATCCTGATGATGAAGAGGATGAAGATGAAGATGACGATAACAATGATGACGATGATAATAACAATAATGATGAAGAAGAGGATGATGAAGATGATGACGACGATGATGACGATGATAATGAAGATGGGAAGAAGAAGATTACTGTTGCTGAAGAGGATGATGAAATAGATAAATAGGTTCTATTTCGTTAATTTATTTTGTATTTCTAGACTAATTTAATATTTTTAATTTTCTGTGCTTTTTTAATTCATTCTTTTTTGTATAAAAAATGAAACTCGATGAAGAATCAATAAATCTTCCTGAATTGATTCAATCTAGTACGTTAAATTTGATTCATCTAATTTAATTTAATTTAATAGAAAAAAGAAATTGGTTAACAAAATACTTTTTCTAGTACAGTATAATCAAATCAATCAATAGTCTATTCGTTATACAAAATAATAAATATACATGAAAGAAATAATAAAAAAAAATAAATGAAATCAAAAGGAATTAATTGTGATTATGATGGTGCCACAACAACATTATTAACCTGAAGACTTCATTATATAACTTCAACGTTTAAGTAAGCTTTCTACTGAATCCTCCATTATTATAAGGGAGTCAAGAAAGCGCAAAGCTGAGCTTCTGTATAATCTAGGTAATGGTGATGGTAATGAGGTATTCAAGGAGCAGATGGATGATGTTGATAAGGTCTTGGTTGCTGAAAACCTCTATGAAACAATTGAAACTCATCCCAAAACCAAGAAATTCAAAAGAGACCTGGAGATTACTATGTCTCATGTTAGAGCCCAAGATGTTTAAGATGATTAAAAGATATGTGAAAAGTTGTGAAACATGTCAAAAGATGAAGGTACCGGGGAGAGTGTGATGGGAATTTGGAAAACAATCAGTAATCTTGAAATCTTGAAATCTTGAAAGGGTTTCTTTCATAAACTTGTCTTAATTGCTAAGTTCAACAGATTTCTATGACATTCTGGTGCTGCTGTAACAGGGTGGTGATGGTACCGTGATACTTTGAGAAGGAGAACAGTACGTGCTTTCTAGTTTTAGTTTGGGTGGCAAACGTTGACTTTTTATATGGACGGATTCGGGCAGCCACGACCTTTTTCTATGTAGTTGAATTTTAATAAGAAGAAAACTTGTTTTCGATGTTTAATCCCATTTTGTTTGTTTTGGGCTATTATCAAACCTGTTGTTAGAGCATCGTTCCTGTTTCTGTTCTACTGGTTGTTGTGCTACTGTGGCCGCCATCTATTGAACTGATTCTTTTACTGCTTTCCTCTGTACTTGTGTGCAATTCTTTTTTCAGTTTCCCTTTTTCCCTTATTTCCTCAATTTTCCTATTCTTGATCCACAGCAAATAACTTTATCAGGATGATGAAGCTGTATCCTCATAATGATCACAGACGGTCTATCATCAATTCCGCTGCAGATAAATCTCAAATACAGATTTCTACATTTGATTTAATAAAATTAGTTATATCCTTAAACAATTATCAACAAATTAATCAATCTGAGTTATTATTTAAAAAAATACTCTCACAACTAAATTTAATTGATCTTATTTCATTTTTACCTGAAAAACCAACATCATCTAAAGAACAAAATTGGAAACCTAACCATATTTATTTATTATTAAAATGTTTGATTGAAACCATCAATAATATTTCAATTGTTACTTTAATTGATGGACAAAAGAAAAAGATGAAAATTAAAAAGATAAAGACAGATGATGACGATGACGATGAAAGTGATAATCTAAACAATGATACTCTAAACCATGAATTAATGGTTGAATCTGATGAATTTGAATATTTATATGAGTATTTAACACTTGGTTACGGTGATGAATTAAATTTATTTGAAATCAAATTTAAATTGATTGAAATTAAAACTAAACAACTGGCTTTAATAGATAATATATTAAAAAATCATTGTATTGGAATTAAGATTCATAATAGTTTATTAACTAATATTATATCACCTTCATTATTTGAAAAATTATCATCATTAGTTCTGGAAGATTATGAAAATTTTGAATTGGTTCAAAAACTTCAATTTAATGAATTAACTATAATTGGTTCTAAAGTTGAAAATTCTTCAATTAATTTATTAGTTCATAGATCAACAAACTTACAAAGAATTAATTATAAAGAAAGATCAATCAATAAAAATGAAGATGAACAAATAATTACAATTCCAAATGGTTCAAATTCATTTGATTTAATTTTAGTTGATCAATTTAATAGATCAATTATTGAAGCTTTAAATCCACTTAATTTTAATTGCTTAAATATTAATTTGGTTCATGATTTAAATTCATTTAAAACTGATGAATTAAATTATATTTTAAAAAATCTGAAAAATTTAGAAAAATTATATTTTAATTGTATTTTAAGTTTTGATATTTTTACACCAGATTTAAATACAAATTCATTTATCAATAAATCTATTAAAGAAATGGCTTTTACAAGATGTTCATTTACTCAATGTGATTTATCTGGTTTAGTTAATTTAAAAAATTTAATTATGTTACAATGTGAAATTTCTTCAAATTCATTAAATACTTTAAAAAATTTAAAATTCTTTAAAAACCTTTTATTGGCTGACTGCTCAATTCAATGGAATAATTTAATTCAATTACCTCAATCTTTAAAAAAATTAACAATTAATGATAGTAATTTAGATGAAGTTAAAGATTTCATATTTTGTAATTATCATACAACTGATTCAAATTATATTGAGAAAGATAAAATGATTATTTTTGATGTTAATTCAATTAAATTTGATATTGTTTCACCAATTAGTGATAATCCATTATATTTCTTTAAAACAACAAGTAATGATGATTTTCAATTTAATGAATCATTTCCAAACGATATTTTAAGTTTACAATTTGATATAATACCAAATTTTAATTCTTCAGATTTCAAAAATTTAAATTTAGAAAATTATAAAAAATTAGTTGAAATTAAATTAAATCTATATTCATTTGGAAATACATTTCATAAACCAAAAAATTTAAAAGAAAATCAATTCAATTATAAATTTAAATATGTTAATTTAAATTATATTAAAGATGATATGTTTGATGTTAAGAATACTTCCTCTTTTATTGATAATCCTGATGAAATCTTAGTTTCTGATGATGCTGCTTTATCAACTGATGATTTTGAAGAAGACGAAGAAGGAGTGGAAGGAGATAAAATAAAACAAGAAGAAAATAAAGAAAACAAAGAACGTAAAAAAAGAGCAAGATCTAAAAATGGAGCTCCAAAATACAAAAGATATACTAAAGAAGAATCAGAGAAGAAAAAAGGTCTTAAAACAACATATTTAAAAGAAGAAGATAAACAAAGTCAATTAATAAAAAATGTGATATCATCAAAACATATTAAACCATCAGATAATCCAAAAGACCCTGAAAAGCCATTTGAATGTGATTTTTGTAATAAGGCATTTGGTAGAAAAGAACATTTAAGAAGACATTCATTAACTCATACAAATTATAGACCTCATATTTGTGATAAATGTGGTAGAGGTTTTAGAAGATCGGACAATTTAAAAAATCATGAACGTAGATGTTATGCAACCAATGATAATAATGGTACTGGTTATAATTTGAAAAATGATCCCTCTAGATTGGATGGTAAAATTATTGAAAAAATTAAAATTTTAGAAAGAATAAAAAATTTAAAACCAAATGATGTTGATGAAAAAGATATTAAAGAATTTTTAAATTCTGAAATTGATACAAGTATTTTTGAGGTTATGAATGATGAAGAAGTTAAAAATTCCCAAGATATTGTCAAACGTGAATTGAATTTAATTAAGAAAAATATTCCTACAACTTCTTCAACAGTTACTGCTACTCCAACTCCAACTGCAACCCCTGTTCCAACTACAACTCCAATTACAACACCAGCACCAGCTCTAGATCCAACCTCAACTAAAAATCCAGCTCTTACTCCAGTTCCAGTTCCAGCTTTTGTCTCAGTCCCAACTTCAACTGAAGTTAGAATTTCTAATCCTGTTTCACCTGCTCCTATTCAAGTTTCTATTTCTGAAGCCCAAGTTGAGGAAGCCCCAGTCGTTAGTAATAGCGACATTAATACTACTTCTGGAGATGAATCAAGTAGTGGATTTAGTAGTCCTGTTCTGCGGCCTGTCGACGAAGTATATTTCAAAGAATTAAAAGTTGGTTCCCCATCTCCTCCAACATTGAAAAGAAAAAGATCACAAGTTAAGAAAGAAGAAAAGAATGTTCAAGATAGAGAAGTTTCAATTCCACCGGTTGATGAAGAAGAACTTAGAATCAGTAAGAGAGGTAGAACAATTAAAGCTCCACAAAAATTTGAAGTTCCAAGAGAAAAGAAAAGGCATTACAAACCTAGACAAAAGAAAGAACCTCCAGCTAAACCCCCAGCAAAAAAGAGAACCGCTAAGCCCAAAAGTACCACAAAAGAGGTAGCAACAACAACCTCATCTTCATCTTCATCATCATCCAAAGAAATTTCAAAGGCAAATAAAGTCGTCAAACCAACTCCTAAATCATCTAGAGCAAATACACCAGTACCTAAATTGAAGAGTCCTAAACCTGAAAGTCCACCTCCAAGTAACATTGGTAGAACTAGAACGTCAGTTAGAAAAACTTTACCTGATCCAGTTGATATTACTTCAAGTGAAGAAGAAGATGAAGAAGAAATAGCAAGATTATTAACTCAAAAAGGATTTAATCCAAGTACAGGCGAAGAAATTAGTAGAGGTACAATTAGAAAGAAAGTTAATGAAGCATTTAAAAAATGTATTTTATTGAAAGATGGATCATATAAATGTTCAGAATGTAAGAAATTATTTACTAAGAGAGGAAATTTGAAAAGACATTTAGTGTTACATTTTAATGTTAAACTATATTCATGTATTTGTGGTAAAACATTTCAAAGATCAGATAATTATAAGAAACATTTTACAAGATGTAAGAGAAGAGAAGCGTTAGGACTAGTTATGGAAGAACAATATGCTATTGCTGAGATGGCAAAGACTAGTTCTGTTAAGAAGGAAATTGAAGATGAGTCTGAAGATGAATCTGAGGATGATAGTTAATTGTCATATTTAACTGTTCATGTGTTTTATATTTAGTTGTTTTCTAGTTAATTTTGTGTAATAATAGTTATTTTTGAGTAGGCTTTTAATACGGTGAAGACCTGAATAACAACAGCAATTCACTCCTTGATGATACAGTGTTTCCATCATATTTGGATGTTTCAGTTCGTGCACCACACAAAGCACTCAGCAAACAATTTTAGAAGAATCAAGATCGAATTAAACCCATCCAAAAACCAAGAAATTCAAACGAGACGTAGAAATTACCATGTCTCATGTTAGAAGACTAGATCCAACTATTGAAGGTGCTGATGGCAACGCCAGGGATGCCATTGTGCCTGAAGAAATTGTTACTGCAATTGAAGGTGTTAGAAGATTTACATCAAAATTTATCAACAGTTCTTTTGTTTTTAGTTACTGAATCAGTTCATAATAGTACTAGGTTAGTTAAAATAAATGATAGATTAGTTGGAATGAATGATAGATTAACAACTGTGGAAAGAATTCAGAACAATGGGTTACCTGGTATGCATAACAATTTGGAGTTGATTCCTTTTACTAACGGCAACCTTCCTGAAGGTAACGATGCAGTGTTGTTAAGCTCATTACAGTCCATCATGGACCTGGATGTCAGAAATGTCAATAGATTTCTTAACAGTTATGGTGCTGTTGTACCAAATCACTTTACTCCAGATGAAAGAAGACGTAGATTGTTTTATCGTTTAGGTGGTAACCCAAACACGTGGAATTAATTGATTCACTCTAATTATTATCTTTGCTACTGTTGTTTTTGTATTTGTTATTATTTGTAATATGTGTTTTTATATTTGATTTTATATTCTTTGCTTCACAATAAATTTTGATATTTTAAATCGTATCGCTCAAGAAAACACGATCAACAACTGTTCACTCCTGAGTCCTGTTCATACTGTTAAACAACAACAACCATGTCTCCAAAAAGAGTTGCTGATACTGAATCTCCATCGGTGTCAGAGCCAGCTTCGAAAAGGCAAACCCCTGAACCAAAAGCTTCAAATGGTTCTTCCACAACAACAAATGGTGGAGGAACTGCTACAGCTACAACTAAACTGCCAGCAGCAGTTTTACAAAGAAGAAGAGAAGGTAGACAAAGACAAAAGGAAAGTATTCAAAATATCTTAGATGAAGCAGGTATCCGTAAAACAGATATTGAAAATAATTTTAAATTTAGTTCAATTCCAATTATTCAATTAATTAATCAAAAGAATTATTTTACAGATTATTTAAAAAAAGATGATCAATTTAAAATGATTAGAAAAGTTAAAGATATGATTAATGGACAAAAGCAAGCTAAGAAGCAAGCTGATTTAGAGAAAAAACAACAATCTCAAGATATTTTAACTAAATTAAAAAATGGTAGTCTTGGTGGAGGTAATAATAATAATCATTCAGGTGCTTCAACTTTAAATAATAGTGCTTATAATTCTGTTAATAATTCTGAATTTGAAGATGATGATGAAGAAGATGATGATGATCAAATGAAAAAAACAATTATTTTACATCCTGGTTCAACTAATATTAGAGTTGGTTTATCAACTGATATTGATCCAAAAACAATTAAAAATATTATAGCACATAAAAAAATATTAACAAATAAACAAGAAGAAACAACAACAAAAATACAAATTGATCCACCAAGACATACAGTTGATAATGAAACTAAAGAAATGAAAATTGATGATCCAATATTTTTTAATAAAAGAAAACAAATTACTTCAAGTTTTAAAGAAAGAATGAGATTTTATAAACGTAGAATTTTACCAAATTCAAATGAAACATGTCATAATTTTAATTTAAAAACTAAACCAGAAATTATAAATGATCTTGATGATGTTCATAAAATTGAATTTATTGAAACAGAATCAATTAAAAGAAAATCTTATGTTATTGGAGATGAAGTTATAAATTTAGCAAATATTAAAGATTGGTTAGTTAGATCACCATTTTTAAATGGTGGATTTAATGATAAAGATTTAAGTTATAATAGTAAACATGAAATATTAGGTGATATTGAATTAATCTTATCAGAAATTTTAAGAAATGAATTTGATATTAAATCAAAAAAACAATTAAATAATTATAATTGTATTTTAATTATACCAAATTTATATAATAAATCATATGTTGAAGAAATGATTGAATTTTTAATTAAAATTATGAATTTTAATCAAGTTACAATATTACAAGAAGGATTATCAGCAACATTTGGATCAGGTGTTTCAACAGGATGTGTTGTTGATATTGGATCAAATAGTATTAAGATTTGTTGTCTTGAAGAAGGACAAGTTTTAAATAATTCACAAATTGAATTAAATTATGGATCTAATGATATTACAAGATTTTTAATGAAGAATTTAATTAATCATCAATTTCCTTTTAGAAATATTGATTTAAATGATTTAAATGATTGGAAATTAGCTGATTTATTAAAAGAAAGTTATTGTACTTTTAATGATGCAAATGTTGCTATACAATTATTTAAATTTTTTGTTAGAAAACCCGGAGAATCTACAAGAAAATATGAATTTAAAAGTTTTGATGATGTTATGGTTTCACCAATGGCATTATTTTATCCAGATGTATTTATTGATGGAGATTATAAAGAAGAAGATGGTAGTGTTATATTTGGTAAATTAACTCCTGTTAAGAAATTACGTAATGAAGGATTATTTAAATTACCAAGTACATTTGAAGGATATAATAATGATAATCCTGAATCATTAGTTCAAAATTTAGAAACAAATGGAGAATTAATTAGTGAAAGTGAAACAATTAGTAAAATTTTAGATTATTTAGTTATTAATCCAATTGTTTCAAAGAATAATAAAATTGACAATCAACAACAACAACAACAACATAATACAGTTAGTGAACTTAGAAAGAATATGACACCATTAGATAAAGCAATTATTGAATCTATTAGTTTATCAGGATGTTCAGATCAAATTAGAATTGAGAAATTATATAATAATATATTATTAACAGGAGGAGGATGTAAGATTGAAGGATTAGAAGATATATTACAAGATAGGTTACATATAATGAGACCAGCATTACTTGGTAGTAATAAATTAGAAGAGATTGTTAAATTAGTTTTAGATTGGAAATTAGAATTTGAAAAGAAACAAAGAGAACAAAATAAAGAAACTAAAGATGGGAAAGCTACCGAAGTTAAGAATGAAGTTAAGATAGGTAAAGATGATAAGTTTGAATTAACAGATGAACAATTAAGTGAATTAGAAATGATTGTTAATGCTTCGACACTTACAACTATTCAAATTCTAAGTAATTCTAAAGATATTGATCCAGGAACATTGGCGTGGAAAGGAGGATCAGTGTACGCCCGTCTAAGGATCATTGAAGAGCTCTGGATAGACGAGGACGACTGGGACAGGCTCGGGTCCCGTAGCTTGAACTATGTGAGTTTGTTCAATTACTAGGTACTTGTATAACTATTAACTATAGGAATGTTGAAAACTTAAGCTTACGTAAACACTTTATACCCGTCGCCCGAGTCACGTGCCGGCGGCGTGCTGCGCTGCTCCGTACGTAATCACAGGAAGTCGCGGCAAAGGAAGTTCATGCTCCGAGTATAAAGTGTTTTGAGAAAGTGAGAGGGAGTGGGAACAGATGGCCCCCAGATACTCTCTCTTCTTCCTGAACAGCCCAATCACAACCCATCAAACATGTACAGAAGAGCATTCTCAACAGCAAGAGTCCTAAGATCCTACGCTGACACCATTCCTAACTTGAAGATCAACAAGGATACCAAGGTTATCTACCAAGGTTTCACTGGTAAGCAAGCTACTTTCCATGCTAAAACAGCTTTAGAATATGGTACTCAAATCGTCGGTGGTACAAACCCAAAGAAAGCTGGTCAAACCCATTTAGACAAACCTGTCTTTGCTACTGTTGCTGAAGCCATCAAAGAAACCGGTGCTACTGCTACTGGTATCTTTGTCCCACCTCCAATTGCTGCTTCTGCTGTTGAAGAAGCCATTGCTGCTGAAATCCCTTTGGCTGTTTGTATTACTGAAGGTATTCCTCAATCTGATATGTTGAGAATCTCCCAAATTTTACAAACACAATCAAAAACCAGATTAGTTGGTCCAAATTGTCCAGGTATTATTGCTCCTGATCAATGTAAAATTGGTATCATGCCTCAATCTATTCATAAGAGAGGTAGAATTGGTATTGTTTCAAGATCTGGTACTTTAACTTATGAAGCTGTTGCTCAAACTACTCAAGTTGGTTTAGGTCAAACTTTAGTTATTGGTATGGGTGGTGATCCATGTCCAGGTACTAATTTCATTGATGCTTTAACTTTATTTGTTAATGATCCAGAAACTGAAGGTATCATTTTAATTGGTGAAATTGGTGGTGAAGCTGAAGAAGAAGCTTCTGAATACTTGAAGACATATAATTTAACTAGAGATGTTCCAAAACCTGTTGTTTCATTCATTGCTGGTGTTACTGCTCCTCCAGGTAGAAGAATGGGTCACGCTGGTGCTTTAATCTCTGGTGGTAAAGGTACTGCTCAATCTAAGATTGAAGCTTTAACTTCTGCTCAAGCTGTTGTTGTTCCTTCCCCAGGTCAATTAGGTGCTGCTTTATACAAACAATTTGTTGATAGAAAATTATTATAAATTTAATATCAATTAAAACAAATTATATAGAATTAACCTAAACCCCTCACCATCATCAGACTTCTTCTCCTTTTTAATGACAACAAACACTAAAATTTTCTCTCATGCATGATTATACTTCAATAAATAATGACTTTTATTGATTCATTCTTATTATATAATTACCTTTCTAACTATATTCTGTTTTTTGATGCTTTCTTTTTTTTGAATAGTTTTCCTTTAATATTATTTTTTAGAAAAACCATTTCTTTGAGTTTTTGTCTTTTGTTTTGTATATATGGTTGAATCATATACTTGTTTATTATAAGTAGAACTGTTTTTTTAAAAGAAAAATATATATCAAATTTATTTTAGATTTATTTTAAACAATAAAAGTAATTTACTTTACATTTACAGCCCTTGAAAAACAACGGAGTTGAAGAATTAAGGGACGGTTTTCTTATCAGGTTTTTTCAACACCTTTAACGCCTCTATAAAAAGGAACTAGTAAGATTTAATTGAGTCTACATTGGTATCTACATAAGCCGATGATGGGGTATCATGCCCATTAAATTCATCAATTCATCAATTAAAAGGGGGATTTTTCAACAAATCAAATTGCGGAGAATGGGAGAAAATGAGCGGCACACGACCTGAAACTTGATGCACCGCCTTGTTTGTACAGTAAATCAGTAAATACTAAATACAAAGGAGTAAGAGTAAATTAAAAAAATGAATGCACACTATAAAAAGTAATAGGATATGTAAAAAATAATAAGAAAATTGATATATATTTTTTTTAAAAAAAATAATAATAGTAGTAGTAGTTAAATACTGTAAAAACAAAGACAAAAACAAACAAACAAACATGATAAGTTAAAGTAAGGATATAAAATCAAAAGGAAGAACTAAAACAAAGTATAAGTAAAAGTTAAGTAAAGTTTAAAAAAACTGGTATTGTAAACAATTAAAAATATAATTAAAAAATAAAAAGTAAACAAAAAAAAGGTTGTATCTAATTGATGAATCATTGGTGATGATAGATAACAAGCTCAAAACAAAATAAAAAAGGATAAGTTGGAATAATAAAAATTAACTAAGGTAAACTGGCGCAATTAAAGGCAAAAAAAGTAAAATTGACAATATAAATGGAAAAATTTGAAGCAAAATAGAGTAAATAAGTAGTGGTTTTAATAAAGAATAATGATTCCTATAATAATTTAAAAAAAATGTAAATAAAATAAAATGCATAATGATGATGACTAACTGTGACTATGTGTAATATTGTGTACGTAAATATGTAAAGTAAAAAAAAAAATAGTTTTCTTTCTTTCAATGTTTGATCATCTAATTGATTCTAATCTCCATCTAATCCAATTTAATTCATTTGTTAATCTAACAAATCTATTTAATTCACCTCTTTCATCATCTTTTTCAACCCAACCAATTTCAATTTTATTATATAATTCAGAATATTCTTTATATAATGTATGATATTTTAAACTTAAATCTATAATTTCAGATGAATTATTGTAATTATTATTGTAATTTCCTCTAGGTGTACTATTTCCACTATTACTTATTATTGATGAATCTCTTGGTGATTTAATTGATTGTGTTGTTGTTATTGTTGGTGTACCTGTAGTAGACATTGATTTTGGACCTTTTGGTAAATTAATTGGTAATTTAGGTGATGAAACTCTTGATGGAGCATTAGAATTATTATTAGTTATTGATTGTGTTGTTTTATTAATTAAATGTAGAGTTGGAGTAATTGATGTTTTTGGAGATTTTGGTAATGCAGGTGGTGATGCAGATTTTGGTTGTGTTGGTAATCTCTTTAATGTAGGTGGTTTAACTGGATTAGATGTTGTAGTTGTAGTTTTAGTAGTAGCTGTATTTGTAGTTGATTTATTGTTTGATGTTAAAGTAGTAACATCATCTTGTTCATCTTCAGAATAAGAAGTTAAAGGAGAACCTTTTTTACCATTTGATGAAACTGTTGAAGATGCAGATGAAGTTGAAGTTGATGAAACTTCACTAACAGTTCTTCTTCTTTTTCTTGGAGAAGTTAATGAATTATCTTCATCTTTTTTATCATCTTCAGAACCTGAATTTGAACCTGATGAAATAGTTAAATAGTCATGATTATTAGTTGAATT
Source organism: Ambrosiozyma kamigamensis (assembly GCA_030572235.1). Classification (NCBI taxonomy): domain Eukaryota; kingdom Fungi; phylum Ascomycota; class Pichiomycetes; order Pichiales; family Pichiaceae; genus Ambrosiozyma; species Ambrosiozyma kamigamensis. The sequence goes on from JAJLZM010000364.1 coordinate 23,782, forward strand.
ATGAGATCTTTTATTATTAACTTTTGGAGAAGAAGGAGATTTATTTATAATTTTTGATTTCTTTGATATTGGTTTTAATTCAGGAACAGAGACAGAAACAGTTGGAGTTGAAGATTTTTTATTATTTGATGTAGTAGTTATTGGTTTTAATTCTGGAGTTGAAACAGTTGAAGAAGCACCAGAAGATAATTTTCTTGAATGTTTAATTGGTTTTAATTGAGGATAAGCAGCTGAAGTAGTAGTAGTAGTTAAAGGATTTTTCTTTATAACTTTTTTAATTGTTGGAATAACAGTTTTATCATTTGAAGTTGAATTATTTATTGTTATTAAAGGTTTTTGATTAATAGGACAAGTTAATGGTTTATTTAAATTTAAATCATTAGTAATCATTAAACGTAAAGGATCATCATGTTTATAACCTAAAGAATCTAAATATTTAATAAATTTATTTGATAAATTTGGTTTTTTTAATAATAATAAATATTTTAAATCTAATTGTTTTGAATTTGATAAAGTAATCTCATCATAAATTGATTTAATTTGAGTTAAAGGATAATTATTAAAATGTCGTCTTAATGAATCCAAATCTATTATGAAATTATTTGAATTAGATATATATTCTAATATTTTAATTTTTAATTGATAATTCCTTATATTTGATTCATCAATAATAGTTGTTGGTTTAAAATTAATTAAATTTGATTTATAATTTAAAGAACCTAAATTGATACAATCATGATTGTTTATTGGGCAATACAAGTTTATATTTGATTCATTTATATTTGATAATTTATAAATGGTATCATTAACTTTTAAACCATAGAATTTATTGTCTCTAATTATAATTTTGACAGGATTAGTTGAAGTTGAGTAGGAGTGTAGAAGCGAGAGTAATTGGTCGTTTGAAAGCTTGAGAGAGGTGTTGATGCGTTGCTGAGGCGAGTCCTGGAGCAGGTTTGATATGAGAGGAGGCATCGTTGGAGGTGAAGAGCAGGAGGAGGAGAAGAAACAGCTGTTTTGGAGTGGTTTTAGTGGTTTTACTGTTTAAAATGTTTAAAATTGTTGCGAAATTGGAACACGGGTTCCGGATCCGAAACGCGCGCTCAAAACAGCTTTGAGACGATTTCTGTGCTGGAAACACACCAGAACAGCTGTTTCTGCTCACAACACCACCATGGACCCCTTCTACGACGTCTACCAGGACGGATTGGAGCAGCTCTCGTTGTTGAAGGCAACGGCGCCAACAAGCTTGGACTTCAACAACACCAAAACAGAGGTTATAGAGATAATAAACGATCTATCAAATGCAATTCAGGTTATAAAACAATCGAAATCAAGATCTTTAAATGGAAATGGAAATGATACTTTCCAACAAATAGATAACAATGAGATCAAAGAAAGAGAGAGGAAACTACTCAATTTGAAAAATGATTTCAATAATTTATTAAAAAATTCAGATTTACCAAAAGGTACTTCATATTCTGATAATCCATTTGAAAACACAGCATCAAATAATAATCCAAGAGATGAATTTTATCAACAATATCAACAACAATTAATTCAACAACAAGATGACATAATCTCCAACGAATTAACTAATTCAATTGCTAACTTACATAATCAAGCTTTAGTTATAAATAATGAATTAAATGAACAAGATGATTTATTAAATGATGTTGATGATTCAATGTCTAGATTAAACTTTAAAGTTGTTAATCAAGGTATGAAGAAACTAAATAGATTCATGTCTGAAAATAAAAGAGGTGGGGATTGTTGTATACTTGTTTTAATTGTGGTTTTAATTGTTATTTTGGTTTTATTGGCTATTCTGTAAACTACTTACTACTGTTATTTATTTACTCATACCTGTCTTTCCATTTCTTTTCTTATATTCTTTTATATATATATATTCATTAATTTTCATTTATATGTACTACGACAACTACTTAATTAATAAACTAAAAATTCTATTCATCAATCTTCCAATCACCACTTTTACCACCACTTTTAGAAATAACTTTACAATTATTAATAATCATTAATTTATCAACAGATTTACACATATCATAAATAGTTAATAATGAAACATTAACTCCAACTAATGCTTCCATTTCAACTCCTGTTTTATCTTCACATTTAACAATTGATTTAACTTCAATTAAATTATTTAATTCATTTATATTAAATTCAATTTCAATTTTATTAATTTTAATTGATGAATGACATAATGGTATTAAATTTGAAGTTTGTTTAATTGCCATTATACCTGATATTCTTGAAATTGATATAACATCTCCTTTTTTATTACTATTATTTTTAATTAATTTAATTGCTTTTGAATTACTAAATTGAATTTCTCCTTTTGCAATTGCAATTCTATTTGTTATATATTTATTACTTATATCAACCATATGTGCTTCACCTTTTTCTGTTAAATGTGTTAATTTACTAGAATCATTATTCCTTGTTGTTGTTGAAAAATATCTTCTTGAATTAAATGATTTAAATGATTTATCTAATTTATCTTCTTAATGTTAGTACACTCTTTCTTTTTTTTTATAAAAAAATGAATTATCATCCTCCTATTAAAATCATTGGTCTATTTGGCATATTTTCTAATTCACCTAAACCAGCATGTTTTTCTTTCTTTAATTTAACAGTTTTACCAATAATTTTTAATAATTCATCATCATTTAAACCATTTCTAATTAAATCTCTTAATGAAACTTCATTATTATC
>JAJLZM010000365.1:0-26131 GCA_030572235.1 Ambrosiozyma kamigamensis
CGTATATCAATATTATAATTAATTAAGCTATATAGTCCATATTTGTTTCAAGGGTAAATAATTAAACCAACTTTGGAATTTTAATTATAATAATTATAGTTATAATATTAAATGATCGAATTGATTATATTTCTCATGCAAAATTAATCAGTAATATAAGATTATTAATCGAACTTAATTATAGGCAAACGTACTTTGGAATCATATATTCATGATCATCAATATTAAATTAGAAATTAATTTAATTATAAATAAAATTATAAGTTATAGCCATAATATTTGAATTATATAAGTTATATACAGTATTATATCATATATTTTTCATTTTTTTAATTTTAATTTTAATTTTTCAATTTCGCGTCCATTCTTTATAACCGTAACCGTTTATATAACGTTAACGCGATCGATGAGCCAAAATTCGCGTTTCGCGTTAGCCGTTTTTCTTATTTCAATTAAATTCGCGATTATGGTTTACTTATACATGTTATATATAATCATTTTTTTAATTAAAATTATTATAAATATATTGATTGATTTATATGGAAATAAATTACTGTACGTAAATATATATTGAAGAAAAAAAGAACTTCATCTTGTGAGATATATATATTAATTATATATCGATATATTAATAATATAGCTAGATTGCCGAAGCACAAGCAATTAACTTTATAAATTATATTAAGTCGCGATCGATTGAATCGCGATCAATTATCAATATATGCATGCAATCGATCGGCTTTATAAATAAAAAACAACATTCCGAAAATACACCGGCCGATTATATATATATATTTTTAATATTAAATTAATTATAACTGCCGCGATTGATTAATTACCACATAATTTATATATAATCTTAGTATCTTACGTACAGCTTATATATATAGCTAGCTGGACCAAAACGAACTACGACCTTATAGCTATACATAGCTTAATTACAAATTAGAAATTACAATTATATAGGTAATTTTATACTATAATTTAGTATGTATATCCGAATCCGAATATATAATTAAAATTGGACTGATCATGCATGACGCAAGTGGTGGTCATGCAACTATATATAGCTGGGGCCGGCCGATCGATCGAATCTCCCGCCAGGGAAAATCAGGCCCAGGTCCAGCCGCGAGCAGAATCCGGAAGTGCTGCCAGCCGCATAGCTCTGTAATGACGGGGCCAGCGGCGGCCAGGAAACCCCCATGAAGACAGGACACGGCCCACGGGGTCTGAAAAGCACAGAGTGGGCACCGCGCTCAGGTTCGAGCGCGCCGGCAGTCCCGATCGGGCGGCCAGCGCTCTGCAGTTTCTGAATTAAAAATATTGGATGGATTGAGAAATTTGAGATCCTTATAATAGAGATCAATTGTTCACAATAAAAACCAATTGTTTGCTTCCCTCATCAGCCATTTTGTTTCTTAATTATTTCTGATTAATTCAGATTACGATTTTGGTTGTTCTTACGATATCAAGGAATCTTCTCCATACCACTGTCTTCCCCCCTTGTCCACTACTGAAAATTCTGGTTCTTCATCATCACCACCATATCACTCTGCCTACTCCTCATCGTTTCTATTATAGGTACACCTGCTTTTGACCTGGTTTAAAGGCCATCTTAAATATTCGTTAGCTGATTTTTTTTCTCAAACTTTAAAACATTAATTCTGATCATAACTGTTATTAAAAACATTTACTACCCTATTTAATCAACTTAAATTCTTTTTTTTTTCAATTGAAATAGCATTCTTTGTTTATTAATATAAATTAAATGGAAGATAACAACAGAGGTGATATCTCTAGAGCCTTTATTTCAACCAGTTTGAATAGTCAAAACCAACTGGTTGCAATTAGTGACAACCCTGAATCAAGGGTCCCAAAAAGAAGAAGAAACCGGCCAACTATTTCTTGTTTAAATTGCAAAAGAAAGAAGATTAAATGTGATCGTGCTAAACCAATTTGCAGTTCTTGTTCAAAGTTCGGATTAAAACCTGAAGACTGTCAATATTTAAGTCATGTTCCAATTGCTGATAATCCGTTTACTCAACCCATACCAATACAAGGTACCACAGCTACAAACATTACTAGAGTTAGTCCTCCAATTCTTTCTCAACAACACATTCATAATCAACCTCCTTCTCCTTATGATCAACCACAAAGAGGTACCGGCTTCTATAACCAATTACCAGCTCCACAACAAGCTTCTTCTCTACCTCCCTTCTCAATTCCACCTCCTCTGACATCTACTCTGAATACCGGTGGTTTGTTTAATGCTTCTCCTACTTTTAATTCACAACACCCAGCTCCTGCTTCTTCTTCGTTTACTAATCCTATCCAATCCCAAATGCATATAGCTAACAAACCTTTATATACTACTTCTATACCTTCTTCTGCCACCCCATTTCTTGCTTCAATGCAACAACAACAACAACAACAACAACAACAACAACAACAACACCACCAAATACTACAACAACAACAACAACAACAACAACAGCAACAACAACAACAACAACAACAACAGCAACAACATGATCATCATCTACATTATCATCAGCAAGACCAACAACAACAGATTATTCAAAATTACGAAGATAGGATCAAGCATTTAGAAAATCAACTTCGTTCTACAAACAGATCTGATGTTAATGATACTTCAATTCCATTTAGATCTATCATTAATGATTTTAAGGATACATTTCATGAGATTATTCCTGAATTCTCCAAAAGTTCTTACCTTTCATTGAAAAATTCATCTGGTACTTTTATTGGACCAACTTGTTGGAGATCTTTTGTTGCATTTGACGATAATCTTAGAATGTTTATTAGTAAATCTCAAACTGCTTTTAAACAAGAAAGAAAATCATGGAAATTAAGATTCCAAGGTGCTTCAATAAATAAACTACAATATTTAGAAAGAGAATTAGCTCAATGTATTAATAATTACTATATAATTCCTAATCCAATCAATGATGTTTGTTCTCCTAAACAATTAGGATTATTGAAGATGATTGAAGATTATTTACCTCAATATGATTATACTGTTAAGATTGTTAATGAATCATTTGAAAAATTTAATTATTATAATCCTTTTATTCCTAAAAGATTAATCAATGATATATTGCAAAATTGTTTTGGTAAAGATGCAAAAGGTGATGTTAAATTAATAGCTACTGGTAAAAAGACTGAATTTGGCTCAATTGCTTTAATTTTAGCTTTAATGAAAGGTGTCGGTTATTATGATTTCAGTAGAAACAATTTAAGAGACCAACCACTAGATATAAATAATAAAATTACGTTTTTCAATGATACTGATTATGACATGATAATTCTGTTTTGTTCTAAATTATTAGATGAAGCTAAATCTTCAATTAAAAGTACATTACCTAGTCTTTGTACTTATATTTTACTTTTTATGATTACCATTAGAAACAAGAAGAGTTATGATTGTGGTGATTATAAAGGTGCTATGACTTATGCTTGGTCATCCATTGAACAAGCTATATCATTAGGTTTTCATCAAAAAAAAAGTGATTTTGCATTTCTTGTTAGTTATAAAGATTCTAATGAAAGATACCTTGAAGATTTAACTGAAATTGAATGGCAAAGAATTTGGTCTTTAATTCAATATTTTGATGCATTAACATGTTATAATTCTGGTCTTCCTTCATTATTATCTGGAATAGAAATTGGAGAAGAAAGTGAAGGAAATTTATTTTTATATAGAATAGATGAATTAACTAAAAATTATAGATCTGTTTCAAGTTTATTTAAAAATAAAGAATTAAGTTTTTATCAAGTTGAGAAATTTATAAATGAAATAGAATTATTAAACCTCAATTCAACTGAACCTTTAATTGATTTATCAAAACGTTTTGCAAATACATTAGGAACAGTTCCACCAGATTTATATGGTAAAATGTTATTTAAATTGAAATTATGTGATATAACAACATTTTTATATTTTCATTCATCACAATGTGTTAGAAGATTTATTAGATATTCACCTAAATTTCAAGAATTATCAGAATCTAAAAAGAATCAATTTAGACTTATGGATGAAAGATTTATGAATAGAAGTTTTTTCTTTGCAATTTCTTTATTAAGTTTATTAAATCATTTATTAGTTAATAGTTATAATAAACCTGAAAATGTCTTTTTAGCATCCACAGATTTAGCTGATTTATTTATGAAAGTTTCAATTTGTTTATTTGCACATATTGCTGAATTAATTCAAGCTAGAAAAAATAATACTACCACACCAAATCCAGTCAAAAGTTCACAATCAACAATTCAAAACAATCAATTACTTATTAATGATTTAGATTTAGATTCTTTAGAACCATTAATTTTTAGACATTTATCTGAAGATATATCAGATGTTCAAAATGAACGTTTAAACAAGATAGAAAAGACTATTAAAGATACATTTAATGATTCTACTGCTTTATTAAATTGTCTTAATGGATTTTTCTTTAACTGTTCAAGATCAGTTATTGCAAGAGATTATAAATTTTTTGCTATTTATAAATATACATTTTTACCATTAAATTATATTCATCAAAATGGTGGAGATTTAGAAGACTTTGATATTAATGCACATGTTGAAAGATTCAAAAGTGTTGATAATACTTGGTTTATGCACTGATTTATATATAGTGCTTTGTTTTTGTTTTTGTTTTTGTTTTTGTTTTTGTTTTTGTTTTTGTTTTTATTTTTATTTTCTCTTAATGTTTTTTTTATCTTATTTTTTCAATTATATTATTTACTGCTAGCTGCTCTATTTGCTTTTTCTTTGAAAGTTATTCTCAAACTGTTTTAAAATTATTATGTACCTATACTGTTTTTATTTCATTCCTTCATTCTTTTATCATTTCTTGCTTGTGTACTTTAAGAGTGTATTATTTTATTTCATTAGAGGTGCCGGAGATAAGCACAAAAGCCGAAAGCCTAAATACGTATTTGTTTAAATTTATTTATCGTTGGCAAGATATCAACGTGAATCTTTCCAGAAGGCAAACCGCAGACTGGCCACTTCCAGAATACTACTTTGTTGGGAAGGTCCTGGTCGAATTAGAAAGGCTCACAAAAGACAAAAAGATCATCAAGTTAACAACAGACGGTAACAACTGACTCATACAGCATCCACATAGAAGGACACCACACTGTCCATCATCATCAGAGGAACTTCAACAATGGACTCCACATCAAGCAAGGTTACAAGAAAGAGAAATCGCCCTTCTTTCGTCTGTACAAATTGCAGGAAAAAGAAGATCAAATGTGATAAACAGTCTCCATGCTCTAATTGTGTGAAAGCAAGGTCCCATGATACCTGTGCCTACTCTTACCCAACTTTAGATCACCTGTTTGAAGAGCCAACAAGTTCAACAACAACTACGACTTCAATTAATATGACCCCAACTACTTCTCAAAATGATAATTTGAAAGAAGAAATGCAAAATTTAAGAGATCAAATTCAAAGTTTAGAGAAATTATTGAATAACAATAATAACAATAACAACATTAACAACACCTCCAATGACAACAACAACAATGGATCTACTAAACCTGATTCCATTTTAAATATGAAAATCGATGGATTGAAATTATTCAAAATTATAAAGAAATCAAGTAGAACTTCACTATATGGTCCACTTTCATTTTTTTCCGTTTTAAGTTTAGCAGTTAATCCATCAACTATGGAAATTTTTTCTAGTTTTTTAAATAAAGAAAGAAGAGCATGGAAAAAAAGACATCGTGATGTTGTTAATTATCTACCAGTTGTAGTTAATTCTCAACCAGATATTGATAAAGTTTTAAAGATTTTAGAAGAAAAAATATCTTTACATCGTGATGCATTATTGGAAAGATTGCAATATTTTAAATCCGAGTTAAACTCTTTATTATATAATGATTTTGTTGATATGGATCATGTTTTCCAATGCTTTGATAAGTTTTTTAAATCAAATGATGAAGGTGATGGATATGTTTTCATAAAGCCTGAAAAATTATATACATATTCAGAATTATCATTAATATTAGCTATATCTGTATCTGCTGAAATATTTGCTTTTCATGATAGTAACTTTCTGTTTGAATATTTAATAGACGAACCAACAAAGTCATTATTAATCACCCTTTCATGTGAAACTTTATGCCTTTCCAGATATTTAAGAAAAATCAATTTTTCAGCATTGATTTCTTTTTTAATTTTAAGAGACAATTGTATTACCTATTCTGCATTTTTATCAGATGGATTGGATAGCAAATCATATTTCTTATGTACAACTGCAATGAATATAGCATTCCAACTTGGGCTTCATAGAGACCCTTCTTCAATTTATGATTATGTCGTTAAAATGGGAGATCCTTCTGTTAAAGGTTCTCATAAAGAACCACCAAAAGAGTATTATCATCTACCCCAGCAAAAAATAAGAAGCCTTTGGAGTTATTTAAAGTTAATGGACTCTTCATATGCTTTAGATTTGGGATTACCTTTACTTGTTAGTGATGTATTCACCGATTCATCTGTCCCTTCAATTGTTGGAAGTCACTTAATGATGGCATTAACTGATTTACAAAGAGAAGCTTCTATATTAATGAATTCAGTGACCCCGATTTCACTAAATGATATTATTGATTTAAGAGAGAAATTTATTCAATTTAATAATTCATTAGGAACATTTCAGGAACTACTTTCTCCAAATCAAGATCAACCCGTTTCAAAGTTAATGTTAATTTCAATAGCTCAAAAATTAAGTATTAAAACGAGAATCTTTAAAGTTATTTCTGTAATTGGAATGTATTTATTTAGTATATTGAAATCAACTGAAATATATCCTTCAGATAAATTAAATTTGAAGAATTTGAAAATGTTAGCAAAACTCTCACAATTTTTTGAAATAGAAACTGTTAAAGCATCACTCGTTGGTTGGGGTATATTAAGAGCATTTGGTAATCAAGAAACTGTTTTTGGTGATCAAAAATTTAAATTTATAATTTATCTTAAATCAGAATTAATAGGCTTGTTATTTCCAAGTGTTTTATTTTCCTCAATTTCTCTAGCTTCAGGTCCATTACTTAATCCAGACGATGATACATTTTTAAGTAATTTAGATCCAAAATATCTTACAGCTAGAACTGAATCAGGATTACTTAATCTAGGTTCACTTAATTATCAAAACATCGAGTGTTCAATGAAATCTAGAATTAATGAAAATGAACCGATAGGAACAGACAAATATTTAAAATCAATGTTTGAAAATTCAAAACAAACAGTTAAGTTCTTTTGTGAGCTTCATACAATTGCTTCTGGAATCCCTCAATTATGTGAAGATTATGGATATTTTTGTTTATTAAAAGTCATGTCTATTTGCTCCTGTTTTGCTGATTCTATATCTAAACTAAATAATGATAGAGCAACTGATGAAGCTAAAATTGCTGAAGCATTGAAACAGACAAAAACTAAAATTGAAGCTAAAATGAAAGTTGGATTTATAGATTTAGGCTTTAATTTAGAAGATGATGAACAAAGTATTCAAAATTGGTTATCAAGTATTTTTGATGAAGATGGATTGATGAGAATTTTTTATAATAATCCTAATCAAGAAGAAGGTCCAACTGATGCAGAAATAATGATTCACGGAGCTGATTTATTACCTCAGGAAGATACTCCTATATATGGTAACATTTTTGGTACTACTAGCACTTCTTCTTCTAGTAGAAATACAGAAGGCTCGACTAATAATAAATTACCATCTACTAATGATACTCAAAATATTCCTTATGAAAATGGATCATCTTATCAAATATTTTTTTAATAAATGTATTAATGAGTTTTTTTAGCTTTTTCCCCCTTTTGTGTTTATTTTTTTGTTCAAAAAATTTTACCTCTTGTATTTTAAGATTTATTTTTGTATATAATGACCCCAAACTTTGGTTATACTGTTAATAAATATATATTATTTTCAATGTCCTGTATTTTGATCAAAAACTAGTGTTTTCAATGTTTTCAATGTTTTCAATTGCACAGCCCGAAATGATAAAAATTTCTTTAAAAAAAGTTTTGAAGAGAGTGAAAACTGAAAAGCTGTAGAATATAAAGAATTAACAGTTAGAATCAAGCTTCTTACTTGTATATAGATATTTTCAAAGAATGCTACGATATTTAAACAATTCAAGCCTACGAAAAACTGGTTTTCGACTTGCCACTCAAGCTCTTCCGTGTTTTCAACAGTCCTTAATTCAGTTACAACAAAATAGATCAGTGATATTTGTGAGGAAGCCAGATAAAATAAGAAATGAAGAAATTGTATTTGGAAACACTAAGAAGAAGCAACAACCAAGAAGGAAAGATAATAATAAAAATAGAGTTAGAAAACTTAAAGAAGATTTTCAAACACAAAAATATGAACATGATTTAACAATTCAAATTAAAAATCTTGAAGAATTTACAAAAAAAATTGAAAAATCAATTAAACTTAAAAACGATCAAGAACAACAAGAAAAGGTTAAAAATGAATTAGGTTTTGTTGAAGATACAATAGACCATGATGATAAATTAGAAGATGATGCAGAACTTATATTTAATGCTTTAATAGGTTCCAACACCAATGAATCTAATCACACGATATCAAATGAAAATAACTTATTAACATCAGGGGACATTAAGCCATCATCACCAATAACTAAATCATTAGATAATAACAAATTAATACAATTGGAAACAGGAAATAGTGGATTGTTGAAGTTAGAAAATGAATCATCAATAGAAGACGAATTTAGTTTAGTTGGATTTGATCCAGCTGATTTAGATTTGTTTCCAAGACCTAAACCATATATCGATTTACCTAATAAAATACTGAAACATTTAGATGATGAAGCAATTAAACATATAGTTCATGAAAAAGGTGCCAATTGGATCCCAGTTATTGATCACTTATATAATCACTCTGATGATATTCCATTCAAGGGTTGTAGCTATAGTGAAATTGTATTTTTAGTTAAAACAATACCCAAACTTCAAAGATCATTAGTCATTACAAAGATACATAAATTAATTGTTGGTGCAAATTTAAACAATTCAACACGTATCTATAATTTATTAATGGCTTCTTATAATTTAATTCATGTTAAAGAATCAAAGATAATTTTGGAAATGTTATATAATGAATTAATTAATGAAAAGAATCTAAAGCCTGATCCAAGTACATATAGTATTATGGTTAATATGTATGCAAAAGAAGGGGATATTAAACAAGTTAAGAAATTTTTAAAATTATATGAAGAAATTGGTGGTAAACCAGACACAGTTTTATATACATCTGTTCTACAAATGTATATTAGATTAAATAAATATGATCAAGCAATAGATACATTTCAAACAATGAAGTTTTTATCTGTTCAAACCTCACCTTCAATTAAAACATATACATCAGTGATTTTGTTAGATTTGTTTAATAATAATATTGAACATGGATTATCATTATATGATGATTTAATTGAGAATAAATTAAAGCCAGAGCCAAGTACATTAACAGCATTAATAAAGGGTTGTTCAACAAGACCTCAATTCATTCAAAATGGTTGGAATTTTGTGAAAGAATATTATGAAAATGAATTTCCAATTGATAATATATTTATTGAATCAATAATGAGATTAGCTGGTAAAGATAATGATATTAATTTTGTTCGTGCATTATTTTTAAATTTATGTCAATCCAATACAATGATGAATAAAGGTATAATAACACCACCAAGTATAGTTTCATTACATTATTTATTTAATGCATATTCTGATTTTAAACCTAATGTGAAACCGAATACTTTACTTGATAATAAAATTAGACTAATTAGAGAATCAACAATTAGATTAATGAATTTTAATTTTCATTTTGAAGCACCTCCATTATTACCAATTGAAGAATTACCTTTAAATAATAAGAAACTTTTAGCTGAAGAATCAAAAGCTTTATTAAATTATTATATGAATAAATATCCTGATATGGTATCTGAACATTTAATACGAAGTTATTTATTTATGTTGACTAATTGTACTGATTCAATTGAAATATTTGAAAAAGAATTTAATAGGTTAACTTTCTTTGAAAATAATGAATCTACTGGAGAGGTTTCAATTGAAGAAGAAGAAGAAGAGTCTAAAGTACATGAAGAAGACAAAGCTCCTCAACAAGAAAAAGAAGGAGATGAAGAGATTAAAGAAAAATCAATTATACAGCAAGAGAAAAAAATATCTATTAAAGTTCCAAGATCAGATTTAATTTATAATGCATGTATTAGAGCAGCTAAAAATTTCAAGGATATAATATTTGCACAAAAGATATGGATTGAAAGAGGTAAATTTCGTTCAACTAGTCAATTTCAAAAATTATCAATTAGAAAACAAGAAGAAAGTGATTTTAGATTTGCTAGAAATTTATTAGATTGCTTTCTTGAAAATAATAATTTTCTTGATGGTTATAAATTAGTTTTAAGTTCACAAAGTAGATTTGTTTGGACTTATTATCATTTAAAAAGATTAATGTCATTATGTGAAACTTATGGTTATAATAATTATAAAACTGAATTAATGAAGGTTGTTTATAAATCTAATAAACATATCAGAAAACATTATTAATATATTAATTTTAATTGTATTAATTGTTCATATTACATACTGTATATACTGTATATTTTTTTACTTTACTTTGAATAGAAAAGTCATGTAAATAAAAGTGATAAATTAAATTTATTTTATGTGTAATAATAATAATATACTATATATGTATTGTACCAGCAACATTGAACTAAATCAAACAGAAAAAAAGAAAAACAAGTAAAAAACGTAGTTGGGAAAAGATTCAAAAGAGAGAGACAGAGAGAGAGAGAAAAAAAAAGGAAGCATATTACAAAAAAAATAAAGAAAATGATCAGATAGAATTAAAAAAAAAAGTTTTAACAAAAAATATAGTAAAAACATAAAAACAAAAGAGCAACACGATTATAATCTAAAATCTATTCTTCTTTGGTAAGATCAGTTTGATACATACAATCAATGAATGTAGAGATGACATCATCAACCAAAGAAGTCAAAGTAACTGATTCTGCAACACCATACATTTGTGCAGTTTCAGAATTAATATCTTCATTTTTACCTAATAGTTCTTTAACACCATCTTTTAAATTTTGAATTAATTGATCAACTTTTGGAGCAGACAATCTAGTAACAGCTAAATGAATGGCAGATGGATTTTGTAATGCATTTAAATGCCATCCACCAATTTTTGTTAATATATCACTTAAAGAATGAATATTAACTTTACTTGATTTAATTGCAACGACTGATAAAATTGGATCACCAATTATTTCCAATTCAGGGATTTCCAAAATACCAGCTTTTAATTTCATTGCAGCACCAACTATATCTGAACAAGATTGTTTATAACCTTCATCACCAAAGTGAATCATTGTTGCCCAAGTACCAACAGTTAATGCACCAGGTCTTGAACCTGCTAAAGTTGGAGAACCATAAAGACCACCTAACCAGTTATTAGCAACATAATATTGATACTTTCTCAATTTTGGACTTCTATACATAATGACAGAATTACCTTTTGGAGTAAAACCATATTTATGAGTATCACAACTAATTGAAGTAACACCAGGATTTCTAAAATCAAAAGGTTGTAATAAATTACTTTCAGGGAATGCTTTTTCATAATAAGAAACTATAAAGGAACCAAGACAGCAATCGACATGTAATGGAATATCATGTTTCAAAGCAAGTTTTGATAATGAAGGAATATCATCAACTATACCATGAGGGAAATTTGGAGCAGAACCTAATAATAAGACAGTATTTTTATTAATTAATCTTTTAACTTGATTAATATTAACTTTATAATCATCATTTAATTCAACCAATCTTAATTTAATTTTAAAATATTGACAAGCTTTAAAGACAGCAGCATGAATTGATTTTGGAGCTATAAGTTCAGGTTCAGTTATACCTTTTTCATGATAACCTCTTTCTCTTGCAGCTAAACAAGCTAAAAGGATTGATTCGGTACCACCTGAAGTAGTTGTACCACAAGCAGATTCAGGAGGATTAAATAGATTTAAAGTCATTGAGACAACTTCTGATTCCATTTGTCTAACACCAGGGAAAGCATCAATATGTAATTGATTTGCGACAGAGAATTTTTCAAAAGCTAAAGCTTGTAAATGAGTTAATTCAGTACCACCATGATAAACAGCACCTGATATATAACCACCTTCCCAATCGGCATGTTTAAGTTGATTTAATTGATCTAATTTTAATAAAACATCATTTGAATTTAAACCAAATTGAGGTAATTTTTTATAACTAACATCAGGAGAAGTTTTAATTAAAGAAATTTCCATACTTTTTTTAGCTTTTGAAGCTTCAACTTGTAATTTTTTTTTAATTGAAGGTATTTTAAATAAAATTTCAGTATTTAAAAATTTATAAATTAAAATTGATAATTTTTTAATTGAATTAAATAAACCATAACCATAAATTTCAATAAATATTGAATTTAAAAATTTAAAAATTAAAGTGAAAAATAAGAAATCTTTAAATAATTGTAATAAAGAGTTTTGAGTTAGATATTTATAGATTATTAACTGTAGTGATTCAAAGTAATAGATTAAGTTGTCTTTTGATATATAATCAGATACTTTTAAAGATGACATTTTCTAGCTGGGTGTCTTCTAGAGAGAGGAAGAGGACACATATGAAGGAGGTAAGGCAAGGGCAAATTTAAAATTTACAAAATTTACAACTTTACAGTATGGAGATTAATTAAACTACTTCGGGTCCCAGCACGGGCTCTGATTGGCCGGCCTGCTCTGCTCGATGGTGCTCTGTGCTCTGCTGGCGTCCTCTGTGGGCCTCCTGGCTGTTGCTGGCACCTCCCAGTGACGGATCTCTGCTGCTGTACTGTGGTCTTCTTCTTCTTCTTCTTCTTCTCTTCTCTTCTTCCAGCTGGATCAGAATTAAAACCCGAAATTGGCAAGCCACGCGCGCGCCACCGCCGCCACATCAGCCACGCTGCGGCGAGTTCGCTGGCTCGCTGCCCGGATCCGGAACGCGTCCGGATCCTGTCCGGGTTCGCCTCTACCAATAAGAGTCTTTTAAATCTATTTACACAGCTAAACTAACTCTTCTTTAATTCTTCTCTCTATATAATCCTGGGTTTTAATAAAAGAACAGGTTGCTTCTTTTCTTCACTCCACTGCAAATATGCTCCTATTTAAATACCCTTTACCGAAATTACTCTCTTTAACTAATTATTATCCCAATAATTCAACTTCAATCTCAATAATCACAAGATCAATTCATATTTCCCCTCTTCGATTTCATTTATTTAAAACTCCTTTTCTATATACAAGGCATTTATCAACTTCAAAAGATAAGTTTCCTCCTACTCATTTTCAAGATCAATTAAATCCTCCTTTACCTTTTGATAAAATAAATAGTAATAATAATAATAATACAACAACAACTAATTCAATTAACATTTCACCTCCTATACCTCCATTTAAAAAATTCACAATTACAGAATTATTATCAAATGAACAAACTAGATCAGCTACTTTAAAATTAATTATATTATCAATTATATTTAATTCATTTATAATAATATATCAATATTTAAATGAATCAAATGAAATAATTCAATTACAAGATGAAGTATTTCAATTATGGGAAGGTTATGATCAAAAAGATATTTCTCAAACTGTCATGTGTATCCATATTGGAATGTTAAAAAAACAATTATTAGATGTTGGTTTAATTCCAATTCCAAGTTCAAAATCAATTGAAATGTCAAAATCAATTTTAAGTTTTGAAAGACGTGATGATAATGGTCAATTATTAATCTTTGTAGATCCAAAATCTCCAGTATATGATCTAATCCCTTTCCATTCTGAATATAATGTCAATAACATTAAGAAATTTAAAGATGTATAACTAACTAAATAGCATTATTTATAATAGATTTATCATGATCATAATTGATCAAATTTGTATATGGTCACGTGCATGCTGTATCGGGCCAATCAGCGCGCAGAACAGGCAGAGTACAGCTCGGCGTACCGTCTTTAAGTCTTTACAAACACAAATTACTGTAAATTAAACAATAAAATGTAACTACTTCCTTATATACAACTGCAATTTGCAACATTATATATAAAAAGCAGATACAAACTAAGGGAACGTTAACTCACTGGTTTTCCGTTATACACTACTATAGCTTACCCTTGTAATATCCTCTCAGTTCAATTATTTCCTTATCTTTCTTTATCAAATTATCAATCACCATCATCATCATCATCATCAATAGAAACATTTTAAAAGTTTTCATATTCCCCATAAAACTCCATAAATATATACACTGAGTCTAATCTAACCTTCATTTGCTCATCTGCTTCCTCCACATTTCATATTAATTATACGGATATCAAGTAAATATTTGAAAAAGTTAAAATTTAAATATTACTATAATTATAAACAGAAAAAGGAATTAAAGAAATGGGCAAAAGTGGGTCCGGTGATAACAAACGACAGAAGACTGATTCTTCTTCTTCTCCTTCTTCAAATTCTCAACGTTCTACTAAAAAAGCTTCATCATCAATATTAGGTATTTCAAGATCAATTTCAGCTTGTAAACGTTGTAGGCAAAAAAAAATCAAATGTTCACATGATTTCCCTAAATGTGCTGGTTGTCAAAAAGCAAATGTTGATTGTGTTTCAATTGATCCTGCAACTGGTAGAGAAATACCAAGATCTTATATAATGCATTTAGAAAATAGAGTTGAAGAATTAGAAAAACAATTAAAAAGTCAACAACAAGTTCAACAACCAACTATACCTCATTTACAATCTACTAATATTTTAAATCATGAATCTCCTGTTGAATCGACATTAAATCAGAATCAAGTTAATCAATTACCTCCTCTTCCCAGTTTAACTCCTATTTCTCAAACCGAAACTCCTCAAAGATTACCTTCTTCTTCAACTACTCCAATTTATTACCAACAACAATCACAACAAACAACATCTCCACTTATATCCACAAACGGTTTATCAAATAATAATCATATAGATATAACTCCAAAGCTTAATATCAACTCCACGGCAACTACTCCTTTACCAACATCTACATTAATGAATAAAATAGAAAGTTCAACAACTGCTCAGGGCTCAGGACAACCGTCTTCATTTATGGGAAGCTCTGCAACATCTGGTATATCATTTGCTAAACTAATGTTTACTGCATTGCATTTTAAAGGTAGTGATAGTCACAATCATTCTTCTTCAGATACTTCCAATTTAACTCCACAACCACACTCTGGTGCCCCTTCAATAACAAATCCATCATATAAAAGAAGATTAACATTAACAGATCCTTCTATATTAAAAAAGACAGTTGAAAATTCAACAATTGCTTTATTACCTCCAAAACAACAAGCCTTAGATTTGGTATCTCTTTATTTTGCCCAATCAAATTCTCAATTACCGATTTTCCATAGAGAAGAATTTTTAAGACGCTATTTTCAACCTATCTATGGTGATATACCAGTTGGTTATTCCTTTGCTTCTAATTACACATCAATAAACCGAGAGTCTTTAATTAAGGTAAAAGAAGAAGATACTTGGTATCATCAATATACAAACATTTTAGATGATGAAATTCAAAAAAATAATAAAGAAATTGATCCATTAAAAATTTCTGCTTCAATTACACCACCAATTGAATTTAGAATTCCTTTATATTTTATGAATATTGTTTTTTCAATTTCTTCAACTGTTACTCATTTACAATATCCTGGTCATATATCTGATAATTTTAAAAATGCTGCTTTAACATATGTTGATAATGTTTATTCATCAAATGATAAACTGGAATCTTTACAAGGTGTTTTAACTTTAACTTTATATTCATTAATGAGACCTTCAATTCCTGGAGTTTGGTATATGTTAGGTTCAGCTTTAAGAATTTGTGTTGATATGGGTTTACATTATGAAAAAAGTGAATTAAGTATTGATACTTTTACATTAGATTTAAGAAGAAGATTATTTTGGTGTTGTTATTCATTAGATCGTCAAATTTGTTTTTATTTAGGTAGACCACATGGTATACCTGAAGAAAGTTGTCATGTTCCATTACCATCTGACTTAGATGATGCATTAATTACAAAAGAAGATGAAAACATGATTCAAGATTATTCAACTAGAACAAGTGGTATGCCATCATATAAAGCTGTTTCTTTAACAATGTTTAGAATGAGAAAATTACAAGCTGAAATACAAACTATATTATATGATAAAAAAGAATTACCAAGAAAATTTAGAAATCAAGATGATTGGTATCAAGATATGTCAAGAAGATTAGATTTATGGAAATTAAGTGCTCCAAAAACTCAAAGAAAAATGAATTGTGATTTTAGTTTTGAATTTTTTAATATGAATTATAATCATGCAAAATTAATGTTAAATGGTTTATCACCAATTAGATTAAGCTTATCATTAGAAAATTATATTAATGTTGCTGAAGCTGCTAAAGAAATTATATTCAGTTATTATGAATTATACACTAGTAAATTAATGAATTATACATGGGCTGCAACTCATAATTTATTTATGGCTGGTTCTTCTTACTTATATGCAATTTTTAATTGTGATGAAGCTAGATTAAGAGCTCCATTACAAGAAATTCAAAATGTTGCTTTATATTGTAATGTTATCTTAAAAAGTTTAACTGATAAATGTGATGCTGCTAGTACATGTCGGGATATATTTGAAATTTTAGTTGCTGCTGTAATTAAATTAAGATATACACCAAATATAATAAATTCAATTAATTTAGATGATTTAAATATTCCTTCAAATGATGCAATTGCTAAAGCTCAACCTGGTAGACATATTTCTGAAAATTTGAAAGATTTAGTTAGTAATTTACCAAATTCATTACAACAACAAGAAAAATTAATGCAACAACAATTTGAAGCAAGACAAAATTCCGAGTCCAAAGTTCCACTTCCAACTCAGAAACAAGATCATCAATTAAAATCCAATTCTAATTCTTCTACAAGTTCACCATTAAATAGTATTAAAGTTAAAAAACGGGAGACCACAAGTTTACCATTTGAATGGTCTACTAATGAATCTGATTTAAATAGATTTTTTGAAGAATTAAATAAAGTCCCATCACCTTCATCATCTACTATATCAGCTAGTGAAACTCATTCACCAAACAATTCACGTCAATTTATTCTGAATCATGATTATTCTATTCCTCAATCACAATTACAACAAACTCCTTTAAATTATGGTCAATTGAATTATGTTCCAGTTGATTATTCAATGAAATCAATTATTAATACCGTTGGTTCATCACACGGTGATTCCTTTTTATCTCAACATCATCATCCTAATACTCAAAGACAACCACCTTATAAACATTCTTGGCCATCAACTAATAATCCTCCTGCTCCAATACTGAGACCAACTTCTGTGTTTTCACCTACTTCATCAAATACTCAGCAACCTTCTGGGCAGATTTCATCACCTTTCCCAAATTCTGCCTCAACTGCAGATAGTCCAAGTTATAATCCATCAACAGGAGTTGTAATTGTTCCAAATGAAATTGGTAAGAAATTATCTAAAGAAGGGCAAAAAATTTATAAGATGATTTATCAAGTTCCAACTGAAAGTATATGGGATCAATTTTTTGGAGGTGGTAGTTTTACTGCTGATGATGCTTAATTTTACTTTCATCCTTGGTTTACATTTACTATTATTATTTTAGATTACATTTTTGTTATATAGTTGATTTGCTCATTGTGATTAATTAGGTTTACACTGACTCTGTTTTATTGGTTTTTTCTTCAAATTATTTAAGTTTGTGTTATATTATGTGTTTTTCCTTTTTTTTTTATTTATTTTTTATTTCTGCTTTTGTAAATTACTTGATTTGTGCTTTCTTACTTTTGTATATATGTTTATTTTTCACCAAATAGTTTTATTATTTTTTAAATTACAGGTTTATGGTATTATGTTTTTAAAGATTAGTAATTCAATGTACAAGTATTAGCTATATATTACAAAGTAAAGATAAAAAACTCAAAGAAAACGCCGGATATAAATAAATAAATAGTTGCTTATTATAAAGGAAATGCATTTTGAAATTCAATTAAAGTATCTAATTGATTAATTACTAATTCAGGTTTTTTAACATCAACTATATCAATGGCCATGATATCTTCATCAAATCCTCTGAAAAAAACTTCAATACTAACTATATAACCTTTAGTTAATTGAATCTTTTTATAACTTAATGATGTTAAAATATAATTTAAATCAATTTTTAAATGTTTAATTGATGATAATGAATCATCATTTGGATCAGGTGTACTTTGTCTTATTATTGGTACCGAATCAGGTAATGTATCTGTATCATTAATCATCAGCAGATTTTTATTATTATTGCTTTCCTCTTCATTATTTGATGACTCTAGAAATTGACTGTCAGTTGTGATATTGTTTAGTTGTGATAAGAATATATTTCTAACAGTTAGAAACCCAGTTTGTTTATTATAATCTTGAATTTGAGTTATAAGCCGAAGTTGGGCAGGTTTTGTTAGTGTTGCCTTTATGGTGTTTAGTTTCGATAGATCAACTATTAGATGTCCCATTATAGTGAAGACATTTAAAATAACGTGAAATCGTTAAGAAGTAGATAAGTAGAACACGCCAAATTGGGTAAAAGAATCAAAAGTTGATCTCGAAATTGATAAAAAAAGTTTTTCAGATTTCTTGATTTATTTCGAATCTTTCAATAACAAAACTTATTATAAGATGCTAAAGGGTGTAAAGACCTCCACATACTTGAGGAGTACAAGAAGCTATTCTACAAGATTCAACCCCAATGATCGTGTGATATGTCACCCTTTGAAAAAAACAACTGCTGATAACAAATGGTTATCAAAACCATTGGAACCAGGAAAAACTTTCAATATAAAGACAGGTTATTTTAAACATGAAGATATAATAGGAACACATTCAAGATCAAAAATTGTAACACTAGAAGGTAAAAGGAATCAAAAATACAAATATATTTTAAGCAAACCAACAACAGAGGAATATATAAATCTAATATCAAGAGATGCTCAACCAATTTATCCAATGGATGCAGCTGCTATTGCAAATTTAGCTGATTTACATATTGATTATCCTGAACTTGACTCAAATGGTAATCTAAAGTCAGAACCTTTACAATTTTTTGAGGCTGGTACAGGTCATGGATCATTAACGTTACAAATTGCTAAAATTTTACATCCAGCTAACTGTTTTGTTAAACAACCAACTGGCGAAATAGATTTAACTAAAAGAGGAGCCATTTTACATTCTATTGATTGTAAAGAGAAACATTCTCAAACAGGTAGAAGCACTGTTACCAACTTTAGAAATGGAATGTATACACATAATGTTGAATTTCAAATTTCAGAATCTCCAACTAAATGGTTACAAGAAGAGTCGAAAGAATGGTCTAAATTATCATTGCAATCCGAAGATTTAATTGAATTCGAGGATAAAGAAGCATTTTTAAGTGGTGCTTTCTTAGATATGGGTGGTTTTGAAAAACACTTGAAAGCTGTCTCACAACATTTGAAATTAGATGCTCCTTTAATTGTTTTTTGCCCTTCAATTTCACAAATTATGGAAGCATTGAAAGTTATTGATCAAGATCCTGAAATTAAATTACAATTTGTGAAGTCAGTTCAGATGTTAGATGGTGCCGGTGGAGGTTTAAAAGAATGGGATACTAGAAAAGCTACAATTAGAGCGACTGGTGAAGTAGGTTGGGTTTGTAGACCTAAAGTGGGAATTAGAACTTGTGGTGGTGGATTTGCGATTGTTTTCAGGAAAATGTCTATCACAATGGATATTGAAAAAGAATTAGAAGAAATGAAAGCAAGTATAGAGCTGGCTGTCAAAGCAAATGAAGAAGAAATGGCTGAATCCAAAAAAGCAAGACAGGCAGAGAGAGAAAAACAAAGATCTGGTGCTACAACACCTAGAAAAGACTCTTTCTTCAAAAAAATATTTAACTTCTTTTAAGAAATTAATCTACTTTTGTAAATAGATACAATTAGAATGTATAACTGTACATACAGCATTTTTTTACAATTTTATAGAGATTTAAAGCGTAAAATAATTTATTAAATAGGACTAAACAAAATAAGAAAAAACCATATGAGCAAATGATATAAAGTAGTAATGCTGTGATATCTTTGAAGTTTTGAGCGATAATCACTTCAATCAAATCTAGAGCGTTATAAAGCCCTTATTAATAGTTATGAATTGAAAATAACTAGGATGAATATGATACATATAAAGAGATTTGTTTTATACTGTACTAATGAAGTAGGGAAAAATTTGTGTGTATGATTCAAGTTTCTTAGAATTTCACTCTTGTCTTTCTCTTGTTCTTTAACAATATCTTTTGTTTTAATTCTTCTTGTTCTTCTTCGTCTTCTTCATCAGAAACTTCCATTTCTTCATCAGAAACTTCCATCTCTTCATCAGAGGCTTCTTCTTGTTCTTTCTTAGCAGCCTTCTTAGCAGCCTTTTCAGCTTTAATTCTTAATTCAACTTCTCTCATTCTTAATAATTCTGGATGGTCTGCAACTAATTTCTTATCTAATTTGATTTGTCTTTCTTTGTTACCCTTCATTCTATTCTTATAGAAAGCTCTTTCTCTCTTTTGTCTAATTTCTTCGATTCTCTTCATTGCTCTCAAAGTTGTTTCAACTAAATCTCTATTATATCTAACTGGAACATTTCTTCTTGCAGCAAATGTCAAAGTTGAATCAACAGCCATTTCTTTACCTGCAGCTTTTCTGAAGGCTTTAGTCCATTTTAGTTTTCTTGGATTACGTCTTTGTTTAAAAGCTTTATGACATTTTGATCTACAGAATCTGAATTCTTTAGCATCGTTTCTAACAAACATGATACCATGACCTGGGTACACTGGGGAAGAGCAGAAGTGGCACGCATAAACTCTCATTGTGAACTATTTAAGTAATGATAATGAAGGAAATGTGTTTTGATTTGGGTGAAGAAGTAGGAATTAAATAAATCACAAGATTACTTAAAATAAAAATAAAATAAAAAAAAATTGAAAAAATAAATTTGAGCTGCACAGCCTTGATTGAAGACCGGTGCACGGGTGCAGACACGTGATCTGTGCGGCTCATTTAATTTGATTTTCCAGCCTTATTATTATTGTGGAATTCGAATCAACACGTCCAACACCTGAACAGATTAATTTCAAAAAAGAAACTTTTCTCCCAATATACCACTTAGAATCAGCTTTCCACTAAAGAAACAGACATGGCTGATACTATAGAACAAACATCTGCGACAACTTTGACCCCTAGTGAAAAGCCTACTGTGGTTGATGTTGATCAGAAGTCTCAAGTGCAAGATACTGAAAGCGTTGATAAACTATCAGCAAAAAACATTATACTAGAAGATGACGTTTCTCAACTTAAGAAGTTGGTTGCTGATCTTAATGACCAGTTAGCATTTTCTAAATCCGCCAAAGAACAAAGTGATGAAAAACTCAATGATCAAATTTCAGATTTAAGAAGACAAGTCATTGAAAGTAGAAAAAAACAAGAAGAAGCAAATCTAGAAGTTCAAAGTTTAAGTCAAGAAATTGAAGAATTATCAGCAAAGTTATTTGATGAAGCAAATCATAAAGTGAAACAAGCCAATATATCTGAAGATTTAATCAAGCAAAAGAATAAAAGATTGCTCGAAGCCTTGGCTGAAAAAGATTCAACAATAGAATTACTTAAAACAGAATTAGGTAATTTAAAAGGTATGATTAATAGTTTAGAAGATGAAAGTAAATCCGAATTATCAAGAAAACCAACAGAGGATACATTAAGTACAGCATCTTTAGGTGATGCAAGTTTCACCCCTTCAATACTTCAGAAATATAATGGAAAACAAATATATGCTCCTGTTTTCAATCAACTAAGATTTGATCTTCCTGGATTCATATCTTTTAAAAGAGCATTTTCGTCAGCACAATCTGGAAGAGAGTCATCTTTTTATAGACACATGGTTAGTGAGGAAGTTGAACCAACTCTTAGATTGGATTTAGCTCCAGGTGTTAAATTTTATCAAAGAAAATCATTTATTTATAATCTGACTGAATATAAAGTTACAATTGCACCTTTAAGTGCTTCAACTGAAGTTTGGAAGAATTCAGAACGATCTTCTTCATCTCCTTCACCCGGTGAACCAGACAAAAGAAGCTCAAGAGATTTACGCATGTTTAAATATGAAACAGATCAACCTGTTGCTGTTGAATGCAAATGTTCAATTTGTGGTGAAGAACGTAAAGATATGAATTTTGCTAGATTATATAAAATGACAGTTAAAGAATCTGAATATATTCTTTGTATATCATGCTCTCTAAAACTGAGAAGATTGATCGAGTTACTGAATTATATCAAAAATATCAAAGGAACTACAAATGAAGAAGATGTTATTAAGCATTGGTTGGAAATAACTAATTTAAGAGCTAAATTATTTTATTCTAAATTAGGCACTTGGGATGATAATGATGAGAATGGTCTCGTTTATGGATGGAAAAACATTTGGATTTCTCAACCAACAGATAACGGTACTAAGCTTGCTCAATTTGAAGAAGAAAGCAAAGGTCAAGCAAAAAATAGATATAGTAGTGGTGCTTATAGTATTAATGGTGTTGGATCTTCTGAATTAGCATCTGTTCCAGAACCAAAAACAGCTTCCTCAACAGATCAAACAATTGAAACTACCCAAACTGTTGTTAAAGCAGATGATTCCAAAGATGATTCTGATGATGATGAATTCAACGATGCTACAGAACATCACTAATAGAAACATAGAAACATATAAACCACAATCTTCTAAAAATTATTTTCCTTCGTTTTAATCTAACTATTTTAATTTGATTTTGCCTTTTATTTCACTCATTACTAATTTCTGTGTAATATATATCTCTAACTTCTACTTCTCATTGCATTTTTATAAAGGAAATCCCTTAATCCACGTTAATTCCAGTTTGTAGCAAGACGTGGAGTGGAGTCGTGTGCTCTGCAATTTCACACACGTTCTGCTTAGAGCTTTACCCCTTAGTCCTAGATCACACAAACAACCCAGAAAACATCAAAGAAATCAATCAATTGGATGACAGAACCACCAAATATGACTGAATCGTTGACTCAAGATGTCGAGAGTTTGACTATCACAGAAACTTCTCAAAAAACAACCCCTCCATCAAGTACTGAAGCAACAGAAACTACTGAAATTACAGAAACTACTGAACCTACAACCAATACTCCACCACAGAGCATAATAAATGAAGATATTGAAACATTTAGAGCTATCAAATTGTTGAACTTGTTAAATCCTTCAAATAAGATCAAACTTCGTAACATACTAGAAGCTGATTATTTATCTCAACATGAACTTCATACAACACAACCAATTAAAATCAAAGTTTTAACTTGGAATATAAATGCTTTACCACAACCAAATATAAATTTATTCAGACAGCTGCTAGTTAACAAGGATCAATCAGTTGCTGATTTATATTTTATAAACTTCCAAGAGACAGTTTCATTAAAAATTTCTTTAACTCATTCAGAAGCAACTATTTTAAAATGGTGTGATAATATATTGTTATGTTTATCAACTTATACTAAAACTCCTTATCAAGTTGTCTCTCATTCCGGTTTATTAGGTTTAACTTCAATTGTTGTAGCTACTAGTTCATTAGCTGAAGAAATTTCAGAACAGGATGTTAAAACAACTGGTTTAGGTTATTTTGGTTGGAATAATAAAGGTGTTATTTCAACTACATTTAAAATTGGTAATATAAGTGATGAAAAACAACCTGGTTCTGAATTTCAACTTATAAATGTCCATTTAGTCCATGGTGAAGATGATCTTACTTTAAAGGATAGAAATGCAAGTTTGAAAAAAGTTCAAGATGCAACTGGTATATCAGTTAAATCGGCTGCTTTATATGGCAAACCTCAAATAAATGAAGTCAAGACTATATATGATGTTGATTTACATGATAATGAAATGAAAAAAGTTGTAGATGCAAAGTTAGATATTTCAGAAATTTTTAGTATTACACCAGTTCAAGCTGCTACCATTTTTTGTGGAGATACAAATTATCGTTTAACCAAACTATCCCATGAGTTAGCTTTATCATATATTGAAAATCAAGAGTTTAAGAGCCTAATGCAATTTGATCAATTGTCTATTTCTAGAAATTCAGAAGATCTTTTCACTAATTTTGTTGAAGGTGGTATTTATTTTAAGCCAACTTTTAAATTAAGTAGTGTTGATGTTTATGATTTAAAGAGAACCCCTTCTTATACAGATAGAATATTATTCAGTTCTGATTTCCCTTTAAAGCAAACTGCTTATAATTCAATGAAAATGCCTGGATCGGATCATTTACCAGTGTTTTCTGAATTTGATACTGAGGTTGATTATGCTAATGAAGAAAAATTGCGTGCTTTAAAAACTCATTTTGCTAATTATTATGATTGGATTATTGAAAAGATGGAATTAATCGATATAACACCTACCACAGTTGTTATGGATACTTGTTTTGGAATGGATGAAACTTTGAATTATAAACTAACCAATTTGACTGAAGAAGAATTAATTTATAACTTTGTTAATGATAATAATGGAATTTTCAAAAGAACTGATTCAAAAATTATTTCACCAAATGGATCTCTTTTACCTAGAGAAACTAAGACTGTTTCTCTTGAAATTCAAAGTACTAGATTAGGTCCAAATACAAGAAATTATACAATTCAACTAGATTTCTTTACAAAGACTAAATCAATTGAAATCATAACTGACACAAAAACAATTATTGGAGTTGCTCTAATTTCTTTAACTGACCAACAATATACAAATATTGTAGATTCATTTGAATTCTTATTACAAGGAAAATCAAAATTTAATTTAACTACAAAACTTTCAGTTATTTATGCTTTAGACACTTTAAATAGTGCTGAAAAATTAATTATAAAAGATATTACTTTAGCAAAACCTAATTTTGACTTGTTGGCTAAACTAAATGATATTGGTATGGAATCAAATGAAGGTTCAGTTGCTTTAATAAATGCTTTGTATATGTGGTTAAGAAATGTTCCAGGTTTAGAATTTTTATCTACTGAAAGAAACAAAACAATTTTTAATTATGTTATTAAATTAATTAAATATT
Source organism: Ambrosiozyma kamigamensis (assembly GCA_030572235.1). Lineage (NCBI taxonomy): Eukaryota > Fungi > Ascomycota > Pichiomycetes > Pichiales > Pichiaceae > Ambrosiozyma > Ambrosiozyma kamigamensis. The sequence goes on from JAJLZM010000365.1 coordinate 25,341, forward strand.
TGGGATTGGAATATACTCAAGCTTATGAGTATTTTGGATTTATGTTTAGTGATGAATACGAAATTTTATCATATTTGGAAAAATAAAAAAGCTTTATAAACACTCCATGCATTTTTTATCTATTATTATTTCGTTTTATTTTATGAAAAAGGTTATTTCTTTTTGTTCTTAATTCTTATTCTTTTGGTTTTTTATATTTATATTTATCAAATAAATTTACGGTTGTTAAAAAAAAAACTTAATTTTTTCGTAAAACTATACACAATTGAATGAACTATATAATATCACACAACTAAAACGTCTAATAATCTAGGACACTCAAAAGTTTCACCAGTTATAGTATCAAAAACTTTAAAATCATGCAAATTAAATAATCCTTTTTCAATTCCAATTAATTCTAATTCAGATTCAAACAAATTTCCAGGTTCTAAATCTATTCTTAAATTATTTGTTAATGAAATTAAGCCAGCTTTACTAAATTTCCCATAAAATGATTTAAATAATTGAGTAGAAGTAAAAATTGGCACAATATCATTATGTGTTACATTAGCCATTGAATTATTTTGAATTGGAATAGGTGGAACTGATTTTTCATATTGTTTTTTAATTGATGATTGAATATAAAGAATTAGACTCATATGTTCATTTGATTTATTAATTAATTGAAGTTTCCATTTGAAAGCTTCTCCCATTTGAACAGTAGTTTGACCTGATACAGAAACAAGTAAACCTTTTTTCTGAGCAAGTAAATGATGCATACTAGCGGATGATGAGGATTTTATTCTAGCAGC
>JAJLZM010000366.1:0-25918 GCA_030572235.1 Ambrosiozyma kamigamensis
AGCATTATGTTGTAGTTTTCTCTCACGAGTCTCTTGTTCAATAGTCTTCTTTAGCGCATTGTTATATAAGAGAGTTTGATTACTATTGTTTAAAGTTGGTGGTAGGGGAAGTTCCTTTGATTGATTCTTTGTAGCCTGTTGAATGGCTGCAATGTTGTTAGAAAGTGGACTAATGCTATCATCTATCATTTCTTTAACTTCTTCTAATGTAACACCAGTTTTACTGTAGTTGAGTTGATTTTAGCTTCTACTAGTTCTTCAACCTTTGAAATTCAAGCCATCAAGCCTCAGGGCCGCTGCGGCGCGACGGCTTTCAATTACATGCTTATTTTCCCAGATTGCAAAATTTACGGTGTTTTCGCCTCTTTGGCCAAGTGGTAAGGCGTCGCACTCGTAATGCGAAGACCACCGGTTCAAATCCGGTAAGAGGCAAGTAAAAATGTTTTTCATAGTTTAAGAGATTTTTTTATTAATCTTACTACTAAATCTTTGAAAAGCTATTTAATTCTTTTTTAATTTAAAGATTATTATTGTTAACTCAACTTAACTGAAAACAAAATGAACGGAAAGAACGTAAATATATAGAAAAGAATGCAATTATATTAATATCTATTAGAATTCGGAATACCTATAATATATAAATTTTTACTAATATGAATGTAAATAAGAATAAATGGAAAATGAAAAAAAGAATAATAACATAACAAAATTTAAGAAAAGAAAACATAAATAATAATTAATAATTTGATAATTCGTAAAACTTTAAAAAACAAAACAAAATAAAATTCAAATAACAAAACAAAGGATAAAAAAAAATAGAAAAGACAAACATACTTTTTTAATGAATTAAATAAAAAAACAACAAGAAAAAGAACCAATTAAAGAAAAAAGAAAATGTGAAAGTAGTATAATGTAAAGTTCCCCAACTAATTAAAAACCTTCAGTAATATTCTTTTATTCTTTACCTGAACAAATCCAAATTGTTTAGAAATCAACACCAATGACCATAGCTAATAATGCCATTCTGACAAATAAACCATATCTCATTTCTCTAAAGTATGCAGCTCTTTGATCAAAATCAACTTCTTCTTTGATTTCATTAACTCTTGGTAATGGATGCATGATACACATGTGTTGTTTAGCATATGATAAAATCTTATTATCAATGATATAAGTATCCTTTAATCTTTCATAGTTAGATCTATCTTTGAATCTTTCTTCTTGAATTCTGGTACAATATAAGACATCTGATTTAGCAACAATATCTTTAGTTAATTCTTCAGATTCAATAACAAGTAAGCCAGCATCCTTTAATCTATCTCTTAAATTGGTTGGTAATCTTAATTCAGGTGGTGAAACTAATTGAATTCTAACTTGATAATGTTGTAATAATTTACATAATGAATGAACTGGTCTACCATATTTCAAATCACCCATGAAAGTAACAGTAATACCATTAACAGTACCTAATTCTTCTCTCATTGTAAATAAATCTAAGAAAGCCTGAGTTGGATGTTCTCTTGAACCATTACCACCATTAATGATTGGAACTGGAGAATATTTAGCAGCAATATCAGCACTTTCTTCAGATGGATGTCTAATAACAATTGCATCAGAATAACAAGCCATAGTTCTAATAGTATCTTGTAAAGTTTCACCCTTCTTAACAGAAGAACCTTGTTCAGAAATTGGAACAACTCTACCACCTAATCTTTGCATAGCAGCATTAAATGAAGAAGCAGTTCTAGTTGATGGTTCAAAGAATGCAGTAGTTAAAACTCTACCTTTTAAGATATCTAAAACACCTTGTCTTTCAACAGCTAATCTCATTTCTTGAGCAACAGCAAATAATGAATGTAAGTCATATCTTGAGATTTCATTAACAGATAAAACAGATTTTCTTAAGAATGGATTATTACCTTTAATGTAAGTAGAAATGGCATTTGGAGGAGACAGTTCTCTTGGTGGTTTAAATGAAACTAAGTCTGCACCTGTTGGTGTTTCAGAATCAACGATAGCTGATTCTCTTAAACTGTTAATAATTGATGATCTCTTATTAGATGAATCAAATGAGAATCTAGCAGATCTTGAGGTTCTTCTAGCAAAAGTAGATGTTTGCGAAACAGATGGAGAGACAGCAACAGATAATGCTTGATTATCTGAGAATGAAGCAGAGTGATGAATCATTTTATTACCTTCTTTACCTAAAGCTTCATTGATAACAAATTCACCTTCTAAACAAACAGTTTGATCATTCATATGAACTCTTTCAACAGCCCCTTTCAAAGGCTTAGAAGAAAATGGAGAGAATGAAGCATCAGTTTTAGTTTTTAATGAAGTGATCAATCTATCAACATTAACTTCAATTGAAGAATCGTTGTCAGTTAAACCTAAAATTCTAATTGGAGCATCATGTAATTTGATTGAAATATCTTCAACAGTTAATTTACCTTCAGAAACAGCTTTGAACAGTAATGGTAGAGTATCAATAAAACCTAAACCTGGAGTAATTGGCTTTCCTAAAAACTTGGCTAAAGTAGTTGGTAAAGTACCAATAGAGAAAGCATCAATCGATTGAACATTATCCCATAAAGCCTTTTGATCTTCTTTTGTTGGTAAGAATGAAGCACCTGGATAATCATTTTGACTTAAGAATAGAGCATAAACTGAAACATCACAAGTAACATCTAAGTTCTTTTCTTTGGACATCATAATTAAAGCTAAATCATCTTTACTCTTAACACCAGTAACATGAATCTTTCTATTGTATAATGAAGCTAATAATAATGTTGAAGCTAAATCAGTAGTTTTAGCATCTGTGAAAATTGGTTTAGAATCAGTCCAAGCAGCAAATTGAGCAGAAGCATTAGATAGTTTATTTGGACCAAAATCAGAAGATTGTAAGAATAATGCTGAAGTTAAACCAGCAACATGAGTGATTTGAGGAGCGTTATCATCAGTTCCAGCAACAGAGAAAGAATAATCAGTGAAAGCGGAACCTTGTAAAGCTTCATGCGACTTATTTAATGATCTAGCATCAGTAATAGTAACACCCCCTGTTGAAATAGGTAAGATAGAAGTAAATGTGAAACCAGAAGCTAAAGCAGCTTTTGAGGTTGCTTCATAATCTGGAGCAGATGGTTTATCACCAGAAGATGGAACAAATGTAGAAATAGAAACTAAACCAGGTAATTCAATTGTATTATGTGAAGTTTGAGCATCAATGTTAGAAACTTCCAGTGGAATGTTTCTAGCAATAGCTTCAATTAATAATTTAGCATTTTTAACATTTGTAATTAATGGGACAGCATAATCAACGGCCATTCTTCTTGTTCTATAACCTTTAGAAACATAAGAAGCTGGTCTTCTAAATCTATTAGAAGATGGCAAATTAATATATAAGTCAATTAAATTGTTGGCTAAATGTTGAGTTAAAGAATATTCAGCTTTTTGAGTTTCGTCATCTTCATTTAAAAGTTCTAAATACTTAACTGGGATCTTATGTTCTTGAATGAAATCTGCAGTACCAGCAGTAGCAAATAATGAATAACCTAATTCATATAACTTCTTAATAGATGGTAACAATTCAATCTTTTCTTTAAATGAACCAATAGATAATAAAATGTTTTTATTTGGTAATTGGAAACCAGTAGAAATCAATGATTTCAAATAAGCTTCATATTTATTATGACCAAAACAAGCAACTTCACCAGTAGAAGCCATTTCAACACCTAAAACTGGATCAGCACCTGATAATCTGGAGAAAGAAAATTGAGGAACCTTAATAGCACAATAATCATCTGGTAATTTTTCACCTGGATATGGAGTAACAGGTAATCCAATAATAACCTTGGTAGCCATTTCAATCATATCAGTACCAACGACTTTAGAGTTAAATGGGAAAGATCTGGAAGCTCTAACATTACATTCAATAACTTTAATTTCATTGTTCTTAGCAATAAATTGAATATTATAAGGACCAGTAACATCTAAGGCCTTACCAATTTTAGCAGTGGCTTCAACAATTCTCTTAACAGTTTCTTTATCTAAATCTTGAGGAGGAACAATTAAAGTAGCATCACCAGAGTGAACACCAGCATTTTCAACATGTTCAGCAACAACGTGCATGATCAATTTACCATCTTTAGCAACTGCATCCATTTCAATTTCCTTAGCATTTTCAATATACTTGGTAATAACAACAGGATAATCTGGAGAAACATCAACAGCTTGAGACAAATAAGAAGACAAATCATCTCTAGAATAAACAGTATTCATAGCAGCACCAGATAAGACATAAGAAGGTCTAACTAAAACTGGATAACCAACTTTATTAGCAAATTCTTCTGCTTCAGCAAAAGAAGTTAATTCTTTCCAAGCTGGTTGATCAACACCAATATTATCTAACATTCTTGAGAATTTATATCTATTTTCAGCTGAATCAATCATTAATGGAGAGGTACCTAAGATTTTAACATTTTGTCTATGTAAATGAAGAGCAATATTGTTTGAAGTTTGACCACCCATAGAGATAATAACACCTGAAGATTGTTCTAATTCATAAACATCTAAAACTCTTTCTAAATTAATAGTTTCAAAATATAATCTATCAGCTTCATCATAATCAGTAGAAACAGTTTCTGGATTGTAATTAATCATAATAGTCTTGAAACCTTCTTCTCTTAAGGTTCTAATAGCTCTAACTGCACACCAATCAAATTCAACAGAAGAACCAATTCTATAAACACCAGAACCTAAGACAATAACACCATGATCTTCAAAATCAACATCACTTGAATCAGCATTATAAGTAATATATAAATAATTGGTGAAAGCTGGGAATTCAGCAGCAACAGTATCAATTTGTTTAACAAATGGAATAACACCAGCTTCTTTTCTTAATCTTCTAATAGCAACTTCATTTGAGTTTAAGAATTTAGCAATTTGTCTATCTTCAAAACCTAATTGTTTGGCTTCTCTTAAAACGTGAACAGGTAATTGTTCTTTAGTAACAAAAGATGAAATCTTATTACCGTATTTAACTAAACCTTCTAATTTATTTAAGAACCATTTATCAATATTAGTTAATTTATGAATCTTATCAACTGAATAACCATCAGTGATAGCATTAGCAATAGCAAATAATCTTTGATCTGATGGAGTTTGTAATTCTGAATCAATATCAATTGACATTAAAGCTTCAGTACTATTGAAACCAATATTATGATAATCCGTTGATCTAATAGCTTTTTGAATAGCTTCTTCAAATGTTCTACCAATAGACATAACTTCACCAACAGATTTCATTGAAGATGATAATAAAGTTGAAACTCTTGTAAATTTCTTTAAATCCCATCTTGGAATCTTAACAACACAATAATCTAAAGATGGTTCAAAACAAGCACAAGTAACTTTAGTAACAGAGTTCTTAATTTCATTTAATGGAATATTTAAACCTAATTTAGCAGCAGTATAAGCTAATGGATAACCAGTTGCTTTAGAAGCTAAAGCAGAAGATCTTGATAATCTAGCATTAACTTCAATAATACAGTATTCTTTAGAGAAAGGATTTAAAGCATATTGAATATTACATTCACCAACAACACCTAAATGTCTAATAACATTAACAGCAGTAGTTCTTAACATGTTATAATCTTCATCTGATAAAGTTTGAGAAGGAGCAACAACAATAGAATCACCAGTATGGATACCTAATGGATCAAAGTTTTCCATGTTACAAACAGTAATACAATTATCAAATGCATCACGAACAACTTCATATTCAATTTCTTTCCAACCTTTCATTGATCTTTCAACTAAAACTTGAGGTGAAGCAGCAAAAGCTTTATTACATAATTCAATTAATTCTTCTTCATTATCAGCAAAACCAGAACCTAAACCACCTAAAGCATAAGCAGCTCTAACAATAACAGGGAAACCAATATCTTTAACAGCAGCAAGAGCTTCTTCAACAGAAGATGCAGATTGTGATTTAGCACATTTTTCATTGATTTCTTCCATAGATTTAGCAAATAAATCTCTGTCTTCAGTAGTAATAACAGTTTCAATTGGTGTACCTAAAACTTTAACACCTAAAGATTCAAACTCATCTTTTAATTCAATACCAACAGATAAAGCTGTTTGACCACCAAATGTACAATAAATAGAATCAGGTCTTTCATGTTTAATAACTTTTCTAACAAATTCAGCAGTAACAGGCAAGAAATAAACTTTATCAGCTAAACCTTTTGAAGTTTGAATAGTTGCAATATTTGGATTAATTAAAATAGTATAAATACCTTCTTCTTTTAAAGCTTTAATAGCTTGAGAACCAGAATAATCAAATTCACCAGCTTGACCAATTGATAAACCACCTGAACCTAAAACTAAAACTTTCTTAACATCTTGTTTTGGATGAGCAGCTCTATTTTCTTTCAAGTTACCATGTGGGAATTGAACAGATTTCAAAGTACCATTTGATTGTTTGAATTCTAAAATAGATTGAATAAAAGTATCAAATAAGAATTCAGTATCTCTTGGACCAGGAGTTGATTCAGGATGGAATTGAACAGAAAAGAAAGGTTTTTCAGTGTTATAAATACCTTCATTTGAACCATCATTAGCATTAACAAATAATTCTTTCCAACCTGGAGTTAAAGTATTAACATCAACAGCATAACCATGATTTTGAGAAGTAATATAACATCTACCAGAAATAGTTGAAGTACAAGGAATATTATGACCTCTATTACCAAACTTTAATTTTAAAGTTTTAGCACCAGAAGCAGTAGCAATTAATTGATGACCTAAACAAATACCAAAGATTGGAGTTTTAGCTTCATTTAAAGCAATTCTTAATTTATCAACGACATCAGTCATAACAGCTGGATCACCAGGACCATTAGAAATAAATAAACCATCATATTCTTCTTGATTAAAATCATAATTATAAGGAACAACTTTTAATGAAATACCTCTATTAACAAAACATCTAATTTGATTATATTTCATACCAACATCAACGGCAACAACTCTTAAAACTTTACCATTTGGACCTTTTTTAGCTAAATGTTCAGGTGGATCATAAACAATTGGTTGTTTAGTTGAAACTTTAGCAACTAAATTATGAGTATTTGGATCAACCCATTCAGTAAATTCAAAATGATCTCTCCAAGTTAATTCAGATGTTAAATCTTCAAATGAAGAAGTTGATTTTGATAAACCAAGTCTACCTAAAGTTGAACCTTTTTCTCTTAATCTTTTAGTTAAAGCTCTTGTATCAACACCATATATAGCTGGGATACCTTGTTCTTTTAACCATTGACCTAAAGAAGAAGTAGCTAAATAATGAGAATATTCTTCAGTATAATGAGCAACAACTAAACCAGCAACATGAATTTTTGAAGATTCAAAATATTTTGGTAATTGATTAACAATATCATCTTTTAAATTTCTATCAGGAACACCATAGTTACCAACTAAAGGATAAGTAATAACTAAGATTTGACCTTCATAAGATGGATCAGTAATTGATTCAGGATAACCAACCATACCTGTTTGAAAGACAACTTCACCAGCAACAGAAACAGGTGCACCGAATGAATAACCTTGTAAAGCAACACCATCATGTGTTTCTAAAGTCATTAAAACATCTGTTTTAGAGTTCAGTGCTGGAGTAATTGGATTGGAGAACTTTTCAATAGACATTGTGTTATATAAATGAAAAGGTTTGTTCAAAAGAATAATATATTAAGGTCTTATTAAGATAACAAATAATCTAGCAACAAAAAAGAAATTTGATGTCTATTGTAGAGTAACAAGTTAGTACAACTCGGAGCTTTCTTCGGTTAGGTAGGAATAGGGAATGTGTGATGATATATGGGTTGAAATATATCAATTGAGTAGAAAAGAAAGTGATATAGTAATTGATTACATTGAAAGCGGACGACACGTAAAATACAGGCAATGAACGGAGAATAACTACAACAATACAACAACTACTGAAGGAGGTCTAAGAATCAAGTAGAGGGGTCTTCCATTCCTTCAGAAGAAGTTGATTGTTGTAAGAATTCAACAATTCAACACCCATATCTTGTGTCATCCAGCTTTCAAGTATCAAAAAATCATCATTTTATAAAAACATACCTTTTTTTTTGTTGGGAATAATATCAAAAATGAAAATAAAAGTTGCGTTTAGTAATATAAATAATCTAACTGGTTGGGGATTCAATTAGAAGAAATATATATATGTAAATTGCAACAAAGAAGGAAACTATTGGAATAATTAATTAAAATTTAATAATTGAATAGTAATAATTCAGTTGATGATGATTGATTGTTTGACACTTAAAAGAGGATGAACAGACAAGAAAAGAGCTTTCTTCTGAAAGGAAAAAGAAGGAGAAAGAGGAAGGAGAAAAAGGAGGAAAATGAAGAAAACAACTGTAAAGTTGGAAAAGTGGTTTTTTTAAAATTGGTGATTTGAAGTTTCTTTTATAACAAAAAAAAAAAAAAATTTTCAGAAAAAGTTTTTGTGCGGCGCACTTCCTGCTGAAGTCACTGTTAGGGCATCAATTGGGAGTGCTGGGTCATGGTGTTGGGTGTGATTAAAGGGTTATAAATGGTGTTATAGAGGTCTGATTAATATGGGATGGGTTTTGTGTGGATTACTGAGTTGAGTGGAGTGTTTTTCGTTTATTTGGTAGTTTGTGGAGTGGAACGAGTCACGGTGGTTACTGCAATAACGGCGATGTTTTACCATTTTAATTGGTGGAACTGTATTTGCTCTCATTTCATGGTTAAAGTCCAGTGATATTATACCATATGTTAATTGAACTTTGAAGTTTGATCGAGCTTTGAACAGGGTTAATTTCTAGCTATATAATTAAAGAAATTAAATGAGGTAACAAACCTTGCATAAATGACAATCGGAGTTAATTGCTCTTTAGGATATTAAACCGTCCACATATATATTTAACTTAATATTACAAAAAGTTGAAAAAACACTGAATAATAACAATTAAGGAAGTAAAACTAAGTCTATAAAAAATGTAAGTGGAAGAATTCAAAGCATAACAATAAATATAGTAAGACTCAATAAATTAATCTGATGATTAGAAATCCAAGGGGAAATTCCTCTTGTAAGTTAATCTTAAATAGTTTAGAGCAGTTTCAGCATCCAAATATTCAAATTCTTTAACATTCTCAAAATTTAAAAGGTAACTAATTTGTCTTTCTTTATCATATAGTATATTTCTTGGATATAAATCAACATGACATATATTTAAAATTGATAATTTTGCTACTAGATCTTCAGCATTTCTATATTCTTCTAAAGTTTCTGGATGTTCCATACCTTTTAAATATTCAAACACCATGACTGGTCCACGTAAATTTCTTAATTCATCTTTAATTCCTTCTTCTTTATCATTAATATACATCCAATCATTCATTTCACCAGTATATAATAATCTTGGTGCATTAATCTTATTATCTGGATTTATTTGATTATATTCCATAATTGAATTATTAATTTTAACTTCAGTCAATAATTCTGAATGTTTAATGGATAAAAATTTATCAAAAGAAACTGCATAAAAATTATGATTATGTTCAATAAAATATTCAAAATCTAACAACTTAATTAAAACATAATCATTATTAAAATCTAAATCTTGATAATCAATATTAAAGTGAAGCCTTTCAATTGCATCTTTCAATTTACACTTTAAAACTAAATATGGATTTTCACCACGTGAATTTTGAATGAGAACAGCTTGGTATTTTATAGGACTATATGGATCAGTGTCGATGCTTTCATTTGAACTAGTACCAGCAACACTATCTGTAATACGATTTGCAATGAAATCAACACCAAAATAATGAGCCATGAGTCTTTTGAAGAATGATTTATTAATATTACCTTGAACAAATTTTAAACAGACTTTATTAATCAATGTGAAAAGTGTTTGAGTAACTGTTGGCTTTGTTGATCTAATATTAACATTGAAGTAACTATAATGTAAATCTAATTGATCAGGTTTTAATAAAAGTGGATCATCAGGTTTCAAAAAAAACAAGACAAAATCAATACCATCAGTTAACAAAATATCTGTAGTATTTATATCAAATGCTTGTTTTGTGAATTGTAAAGCCATATTAAGTGCACGAATGTTAGTTTCATTATCATCATTTTCTGGATCATTAGAACTTGCCATGTTTTCAGCAACATACCTGATGCTAGGAAGTTTAAACACTGTTGCAAGAACTGGTGTTTTTACATGTTCAATTTCACCGTTACCTTTCTTAGCTTTAGTATTATAACGAATTAAAATACTTGGCTTCTTTGTATCACCTTGAACATATGATTCAGTATCAGCATAAAGATAAGAGGAATAATCTTGAAAAACAAATTGAGCAATCTTTATGGTGTTGTTAATTAATTCGCAGATGATAAAATATGAAAGTTTCACATCATTTTCAGATCTTTTTATTGGAATATGCATAATTCTGTTCTCAGGATTAAATTCAAAACACATACAGGATATAACATGTGAAAGTTCTATAGCATTCGATCTGGACAACTTTTGATCAAACAATGATGACTTAGATCTAACTTCATCATTGAACAAAAAATCAAACCCATCATTTAAATAACAAGGAATTGTATATGTTTTTGAATGTCCTTTTGAAACGCTTTCGGTGGTGGTAAGTGGTGAATCCAATGAAGGGAGCTCTAAATTCATAACATAATCACGAAAAGGTTGATAAGGTGATTCTTGTGTTTCGGTAATTATGAAGTGAAAAGGTGGCAAATAGAAGTAAAGATGTAAAACAGCTTTACCGTATGATGAATCAATTCGTTCAAGTTGAGCTTTACTGACCAAACCATCGAATGCTCTAATTAGTCTCGAATAGGTCTTGAAATGATTAAATACATCTTGTGGGTTTATTTCTTTGATAAAAATATCTTCATCGGTTTGAAAGTTAATTGGAATATTAGGATGAAAATCGTATAAATCATTGATATCTTGGTTTTGGCAAGCTCTTCTTTCTTTCATAGTTGGGAAGCGTGAAGGAAATGTTATTGTTGTTGCTAGAGGATGTGGAAGAAAATGAAAACATGAGTTAAATATTCTAATCGATGTTTTAATGGGAAAAAACAAAGCTTTTGTTCTCTGGAAAACATTTTGTTTAACTGTTTTGTTGTTTTGTTTCAGCGATTTCGCTTTTGTGTTTCTCACGACTTGAACCATTTCAAGGCGCATCAAAAGTGAAAAGGAGGAAATAGCTTAGTATAAAGTAGTATGTAATAAGAAAAACGTAAGAAGAAGTGAATAAGGAACAATTAATTGATAATCAATATCAATTACTAAAAAAAGAATAAGAAAAAATAAGAAAAATAAAAAAGATAAAAGATTGCTTTAACTAAATAGGAGAAGTACAAGAAAATGTAGTGGCAACAGTAATAGCAAATATCTCTTTAATATAAACAACTGAACCCCAAATACCCATACCACAGAAAGACATTGAAGCAAAACATAATAAGATATAAAATATAGAAATTATTGGATATTTAGAAAATCCACGTTTGAAAAAAACTTTCCATGGAACTTTTTCCATTTTACAAGTCATTGTAGTTGGATCAAATGATTCAATATATTCTAAATTAGCTTTATGGTACAATCCATACAGATGAAATAAAAATGGTGTAACATAAGTTAATGGAATCATACATAATGATGAAGTAAAAGCACAAACTGAACTAACTTGTGGAACAGCTGATGCAATAATCCACATAATGATCCAAACAACAGTAACTGAACCAACCCAAAGCATTAAACCTTTCTTTGAATAAAATTTGATGTCTCTTATAAATAATGGTAAATAATTCTTATAAATAATCTTACTTGAAACATGACTATAGAATAAACCTTGTGCAACACCAGTTATAAATCCAAACATCGATAAAGTTTTCAAAGCAGCTGCATTACTAATACCAAAAGCAGCAGGTGAATTAGCAAATTGACCTTGATGAGAATAAATGATATTACCATAAAGTAAATAAACAACTAAAATTAATGCTTGAGCAACAGTTGCTGCCTTCCAAAAATCAACTGGTCTTTTTAATTCAGAAATAACTTCAGGAAACACCATTGAACCTGCAAAAGTATAACTTAAATTTGAAAGGGCAACTAATTTAGAAAATAATTCAACACCAGGTCTAATACTATAAGTTTCAATTGGACCTTTAGTTAATCCTAATAAACTTTCAACATTTGCCCAATTTGGTTCAGAATTAGCCATGAATCCAATTTGAATGAATAAACTACAATAATTAGCAAGAGAAATGACAATACACCATTTTCCTAAATTTTGTAATTGTTTAACATGAGTTAAAGCCCACATTGCAACTGATAACACAGTAATCAAACCAACATAACACATTCTTTGATCTCTTAAAACTAAAACACAATAGGCATTACCAATAACGCAAACAGCACCTGTGAAAATCATACCAACTAATTGTAAAGCTATAATAATTTCTCTGAACCATTTACCAATTAATAATTCAGCTAGATCTGCCATTGTTTTAATTGGATATTCTGGAGAATCAAACATTAAGAAAACCCACCAAATTAAATAACCAGATAATAAAGTAAGACAAAAAGAGACAGATAAGAAAATATTAGAAGGAGCATAACCTAATAAAGCAAAACAATTAGGAACTAATGAAGCACCACAAATTTCAGAAGTTAATAAACCAGCAACACTTATCCAAGAAGCAGTTCTAATTGATAAATTATCATTATTCCATTCTTCATAACCATGAGTAACATCATCTTGTAATTTTGGAACAACTAAAGATTTTTGAATATATCTATTCCATCTACCCCAATATTTTTCATTTTCAATCTCTTTAAATTGAGATTCGACAAATCTTTGAGCATAGAAAACTCTAGTTGGAAGATCGACTTTTTCAACTGTTAAGTTGTGTCTTGGTTGGTCATCATCTGGAATTGAAGTAACTTCAATTTTAAAGTTTGATTTCTCTCCTTTTTCTGACATCAAGATTCAAGAATTGTATTTCTTTATACACTATAAATGAATGAAATTATTATATTAAAACTTTTATTGAGAAATAATTGGAAAAGCTGTATTTTAAATAGTTTTTTGATCTCGAAATTAAATGTAACATATGTACTGATTGCTAAAGATAACCAACTAAGCAGTCATATGTTTGCTTCTCTATCTATATACAACTGACAATGACGTTGAAATCCATATATATATCATAAATTAATTGCAATATAATGAGATGCATCTCATTAACTGATATTGGTCTATATAGATAGATGTAATCGAAAATTGAAATGGATTATATTCAATTATAATTATATATAATTAACTATATATAAGAAGAAGATATAACCAATCAATATGTTCTGTATGTATGCATGTATGCTAGCTATCAGCTTTCATTCATTATAATAATGTTAATTATATGTGTATATTAATTGATTGATATATTACAATTGATCAAATATATCCACTATATACTTACCGAGCTATTTACCACAGGGAGTTATAGAATAAGATGGAGTAGTTGATATGCATGCAAAAGATAAGAAATTTATAATTGATTTAACTTGTTTATAACTTGGGGCTATAAGATGATGATTTCACACTTGAAAAATGATTTGAGCAATACTATAATGAATAAGTTATATATGATGGTTTTCTATTTTGAACGTTGAAATATAGTTATTTTAGTTATTTAAACTTATTTTCGTCTTATGTGTTCACAACTTCATGGCCCAGGGGAAGGGCCCATTCAAACAACTTGAAAGTATGTAAGTGCATAATTAGCCAGGATATAGCTGCATGGATATACCATAATTAACGTGACATTATATATGACATTATGATCGATGTCAAAATATAATGATTTATAGGAGAAACAATTAATCAACTTGAATCAAGTCTTATCAGTAAACAAATTTATTCATTCAATTTTCTCGCGGCGGAACTGTTCCTCCGAATTCAATTTTCATTTTAATACAGTACTTTTTCAATTATTGAAAGATATATTAAAAATTAGTTTACAAAAAGAATATATAAATTTTAATCAAATGCAAAACCATGAACTATAACATTATTGAGGTTTTATGTTAATAAATATTATAAAGAAAAGTATAATCTTACCAAACTCTTTCCCACCAATGTTTAACCACATTTCTATCTGGATTTGGTAAAGCAAACCAAATTCCAATAGATAAGATCATTAAAGTAATAAAGTAAGGTAAAACAACATAGGAACCAACATATTGAGATGTTATACCGACAATAAATGGGAAAATAGCACCTCCTGATGAACCAAATGCAGTCATAATAGTTAATGAAACAAATTGAATCTTACGTGGTAAAATTCTAGTAACAACAGTAATCATTAATGGATAACATGGTCCAATAAATAATCCAGTTAATGAAACAAAAACAGCTTCAACAATAATGATATCTATGACCCAAACAAGAATACAAGTGATTAAAGATAAGATTAATAATACTAAAACACCACGTTTACCACCAATATATTTATGAACAATAATAACAAGAAACAAACGTCCAATAGTGAATCCACCCCAAAACCCACTAGAAACCATACTAGTTGAATTTGCAGGCCCATTTCTGTAATCTTCTAAGTATGTAACAATCCAACCACCAAGTGCAACTTCGGCACCTTGATAAAACAACACAAAAAATGAAATTAACCAAGTTAAAATATTCTTTAAAGATAATTTCAAGTCACTAGTCTTTGGAATAACAGGTTCAACATTCTCAATTGATTTGGAACCAAGACTTCTGTTGTCCTTGTTAACTCTATCAAAATCTGTAGTATAGACAGAATCTCCTCCAATCATGGTCAATTGTTTATCATCTTCTTCAGTTGGAGTTGCAATCGGTGAATTATCATCCGATTCAGATTGAGGATTTAATTCATAATGTTCCCAAGGCTTTAAATCGTCGTCACAACCTTTGAACGCGTTCCATTGGAAAACAAGCGTACATATCGTTAATCCTAACAATATGAGATAATAATAACTCCATTTGACACCGTTATTGACCATTCTACTTCCAATAACTGCACTTATAGTGGAACCACTTCCATACGAGCCATGGTATAGGCCTAAATATTTAGATGCTTTTGTAAATCTGGTTAAAAAGATATTGTGTTGAGAAAGTGAAAGACTTGCACCAGCTCCACCAAAAAAAAATGCAATAACAGTAACTGGAAATACAGTACCTGGACCAACCAATGAAAACATTACAACTTGACCAAGAGTACCAAATGTATAAAGTTGTCTTAAAGAGAAAACAGATTGTAATTTATGTGCAAATACAGCAACACATATATAACCAACAGCATTAGACATCCAAATTAAAGAAACTAAAGTATAATTAATTCCATAATAATCCTCTATATTTGGTAGAATAGCACCTGCAACACCATCTGAAAGTCCTAAAATAAAAGTCCAACAAAATAATGATATTAATCTATATCTATTTCTTGGAGGATTTGATGAAGTCATACCAGATTTTGCAACAATAGGTTCATCATAATGAACTTCATCTGTAGTTTCTAATGCATCTTGTGTAACTATTGTTGAACCTTCTTGATTAACTTGTATAACTTGTGGAGTATGATCAAAATAAGAATCAGATTTTAATTCAAATCCTGGTGTAGCTGGTAAACTTTCTGGAATTGGAGAAGGTATAATTGAACTACCAAATTTTTTATTATCTAATGGAGCAATTGAAGATTTATTTAATGAAGTAAGAGAACCTGGTTCAAAAGTTGGTCTACTAACTGATGTTCTTCTATATGCTTTACCAGTTGGATTTGGATTGGTTATATTTTCAATTTCAACTTCATTTTCTGAGTTTGAGACACCAAATGAAACAGACTTTTTAGTTACGTTGACTAATTCATGTTCTTCTATGGAATTTGTGGATGATTCTATTGTTGTTGCTGTTGTTGTTGTTGTTTGAACAGACTCATCTGCTGCTTTCCTCATTTGAACACGTAAATTATATGAGCTAGCGACGTCTTTTGGAGTATGGGAATAGCTATAGCAAAGTTGATTTCAAGAAGAATTAATAATCATGATGTATAATTTCAAGGATAGAATATATGGAGGGAAACCTATTGTTTAAATAGTTTGCATACAAACTCATATCAAAGAAAAAAAAATGTGGGAGTTAATAAAAAAAATTTGACTCAAAATTTCAATATTTTATTTACGAGAACGATTATTTTAATTCCTTCCCACGATATTGAGCATGTGTTTCATGATACATAGTAGATGGTTGATATGAGTTCAGTTATTTAGTGAATTAAATGTTATTTAGTAGTTATATATATATAGCTGTTTTACTGTGGTTTATAGCTAGATCAATCAATTAATCGAAAATCAGAGCGATATCTTTAAACTTTTAACTTTATATATTTTTGAGTCTTTCCTTTTTCCAACGGCCAACAGTTAACTCCTTAAATTATATAATTAATTTTAATTTTATATAGACCAATGCTGACTCTATAGTTCTACAACTTTCTCAAACAGCTATAGTCGAACTCCTCAATTCCTTATACTGTGGTTGAATTTCTGGGGAAAGCTCCTCTTCATTGGTTGATTTAATTACGAGAGCGGACTTATGAGAATGCATGTGCGGAGCAGAGCGGGAGACTGCCCAGTTTGGCAACTTGTATAGATCTTGTTGATAAAAATATACAGTAGTAGAAATAACCCTTCATTTAATTACATATTTGTACTGATTAATTCTGCTGACAAATATACTGTCTAGCTGTTAATTCGTGTATACTTTTATCAAAAAAATATATAGAAAAACTTCAAAAGTCTGCAAAAGTCTTCAATTAAAAATACTCTATAGCTTAAAAATAAATCGGAACGGAACCCCAGATTGCCCAGAGATCTGCAAATCTTAATCTGGTCGGAAAAACTTGAAAAAAACTTGATCCAGCTAGTTAGTAAGTTATAGTAAATTTAAAATAATTTAAATCAACTATAGTTAATTAATCCAATTTAATTAAAACTAATAAACAGTACGATTAGGCAAATGATCTTTTGAATTCATTCAGCTTTTTCGTAAAAGAGTCTTAACTATTGTAACTGTTCGTGATTATTCTAGTTGTACAGTCTTGTACTGTAGTTCATTGAAACCTATTTACAAGTATAAATATATTTACCATAAAAATTATAATGATTACCAAGAAGATCTGAATAAAGAATAGTTGGAAGTTGTAGCATCACAATTAGCATACTGTCTTAAATTTTCAGCTTTTGGCATCCATTCAAGTAAGTTTTGATTTCTTCTTGCTGATGAAGGATGTGTACTTAATAACTCAGGAATTGTTCCATGACTTTGTTCATACTTTATCATAGTTTCCCAAAATCCAGGTGCCTTTTTAGGATCAAAACATGCATTTGCCATAACCATTAATCCAATATAATCTGCTTCAGTTTCCATTTCTCTTGATGATGGTTTTTCCAAGACTAAAGTTGTTGCAAGTTGAGCCAGATCATGTAATCCAGTTGTTAAACTGATTGCTAACCCAAGTGTAATGAAAAATGGTGATTTGGTCAATTTTTCACCTATATGATGTGCTAATTGATGTCCCAATTCATGTGATAAAACAGTTGCTAAACGATCATCATCTCCACACATTTTTAACATTGATGTAAAAACAAACACTTTACCATTACCTATAACAAATGCATTTGGAGTTGGTGATCTAGAATCATCGATCACTATGATTTCCCAATCTAATGCAGGAATTTGATTAGTCTTTGTATCTTGAAATAAATTTATTATTTTACCTGTATCTTGATCATAATAATTTTCAGCTGATTTAATTAATTTTAACATAACTCTTCTAACTTTTTGAGTAACTACATGATTCTGAGGTAAAATTCTTGGTCCAAATTCAGAAATAACTGCTTGATAAGTTGAATTCGAAGTTCTATTTTCAACCCAATTTGGTGTTAACATTACTCTATATCTACCTGTAACTGGTGCTTGTTCAATATGTGTTGCAACTACTATACCAAATACAACACCACCTATTTTTAAATATCTTTTACCATTTGGTGTTAATGTTATTAATTGTGATGAATTCTTTGCTGTTTGGCCACCGAAATATTGATAAGTGGCATATGACTTGTTCCCTGTTCTTTTGAAGTTGGAAAAGAATTGATTGTTAAACCTGAATCTGAATTGCCTAAACATTATGTTGTATTGATGAAAAAAAAATCTTTGATTGTTTATAATATGAAGTATATGGGCCTTAAATTAATCAATGTTTATGTTCATTTAAAAAAAAATAAGGCTTCTCAAAATGAAAAATAAAAATAAAATATGAGTGGACGAGTTGGGAATCGAACCCAAGACCTCTTCCATGCTAAGGAAGCGCGCTACCAACTACGCCACACGCCCAAATCATGTGTTGGATTTTGCTTCATTTTGTGTAACGTCATTACCATTGCTTACGTCATGCTTACGTAAACACTTCTTCGGCCAATAATTGCTAGTTAAAACATGTGAAAATCATGTGAGTGCTTACGTAATACTCACTTTCGATCTCAACTTCATACTAAATAGGAAGGTATGAACATTTGATTTACAATAAATATTAATAATTACTAAATAGATAAATCAGACGAAATATAACAAAATGAAATAAAATGAGGTACAATAAAATAAAATAGGATAAAATAAAATAAAATAATAAACGGAAGTCCCCAAACCTAGGTACAAAAAAAAAACTAATCGAAATAAGGAAAACAAAACTAAATTAACATTTAAAAAACAACATCAGATAACCCGAACAAACCCAACCTTTTATTAAACTTATAATTATGTTTACATGATTCAGATAATTGGACATTTAATCCTTTAATTGCTGGCGTACCTAAAGCATCAGGTATAAAAAATTCAAAACGATATAATGATTTTGGTAATTCTGAAAGATGAATTGATATTTGATCAACTGTATAAATATCTGGATTATCTTGACAATCTGCATGGATATATAAATGTTTTAAATTTTTAAAATCAAAATTCAGAAAATCATGTGATATATTAGGTGAATGAATAATTAATGTATCTAAATCACATTTTGAACAAAGTTGTGATAAAATTGAAATATAATTATCTGAATTAGTTGTAAATTTAAAACATTTAATTGAATTTGGTATAAAATTTGTATAATTAGCATCTCTTACATCTAATTCCAAACTTGTAATGTTTGGTGGTAAACAATTTAAATTAAATATAATTCCATATCCATATGCACTAAAAGAAAATTGTTGTAATGATTTTAAAAATGAGAAATTCAAATCTTTCCATGGAACTGCACTAACACTAATATCAAGAGATTCTAATGTATCTGGTAAACTTGTTAAAAAAGTAAATGGGAAACTACAAAAACTTAATTTTAATTCAATTCTTGAAAGATGTAATTGTCTGGGCAATTCATGAATTCTTGGTAATTCTTGATCATTTGAAGCAATAATATTTAATTCTTTAACTGCAGGAGGAAAACTTATGATATTTTTAAAGAGACAACTCTGTAAAACAATTTTTCTTAAATAAGGAGGTAATTTAATTTTATTGTTTAATTTACAATTAATTAAAGCTAAACTTTTTAAATTTAATAAATTCTTGAAAAAATCAATTTCATTAATATTCCAACTTTTTAAAATTAAATGTTCTAAAATTGACGATGAAAAACTTTGATTCATCAAATGATTTAAATTTGAATCTAATCCTAATCTAAGATTATCTAGATTTTTATATTTAAAAATATCAACAACAGATGATGTATTCCTTAAATGGGTTGATAAGGAAGTAATATTATTATGCAAATTATCAGTTAATGATAAGAATTGATCAAAATCTATATCAGTTTTAGTATAAGGACTTTCAATTATATTAAGAGAAACATCAACTTGAGGTCGTTTCGAAGATATTTCTTCAATTAATTTAATGATATTAGTTGGTATACCATCATTACCAGCAGGCATTAGAATTAAGATCAAATTATTAAATTTATTAGATTTCATGATAAATCGATGTAAAACATTAAAGAAACCAAATGTATCTTCACTACATGAAGTTGTAACTTTAAAAGATTTCAAATTTGGTAAATCTCTATATGAATGGATATTATCGTTACTTAATTCATTTTTTGTAACAGAGATTGTAACAGTTGTAATCTTTGAAATTGAATCAGGGAAATCATGAATAAATGAATGAATTGCAGTATGTTTAATTTCAATATCCTTAATACAATGAATTAATTGTGAAAGTTCACACGAATGCTTATATTTCAAAGATGTAAAAGCAAACAATGCATGTTTGAAAGAAATTTCCTTAATTTGAACAAAGTTAATAAATAATTTAGAGATATCAGTATTCAATTTGATTCGGCCATTGAAATGTTTGAGTTTAATGAAGACATCCAACGTTCTTTCACTGACAGTCAGCTCAAGGTCTCTTTCCCTGAAGATATCAGCAATTATCCCATCCAGTTCCTGATGTAAACCTATCAATTGGATCAATTCTCTGAGTGTGCACGATTGTCTAATCAAATTCTTCCAAACCAGGTAGAACAACTCATAGGGTAGTGTAGCCACAACCTGTTCGAATTGACTGTACTCAGAGCCCATCACCCTGTTACCAGAACCGGAGCCAGTGACCTCTCTGCCTGCCTGCTGCATTGAGTGGTCCTGTTGTCTAAGTGTGTCTTGTGTGGTGACTTTTCGTCTTGTTACAGGAATCAACCAAAAAAACAGCAGTGCACTGAGATTTCTTGTTTAACTGAAAACAGCACAACAAACACCTCTTTTTCCCACAACACAGAGCATTGGCCCACAGCTATGGCCCAATGACAAGCAGTTACAATGGGACTAGCACTCCTCAAGATGTCAAGTTCAGGCATGTCACAAGCGGCCTTCCTGCAGAACTACTGTTGAAGCTATGCAAAACATCACTATTCAATCTTCTTTACGTTAAAGAATTGATTTATTTGATTGGTTTGAATCCGGTGCTAGATAACATTCTTTCAAAGATACTCAAAGACAAGAATCTGGTAATCTATGGTTATGGTGAAAGAGGTTGTTTCATTGAATTGGAAACTATTAATGGTAGACTAAGATCATCAACTCCTGGTTTTGTAATATTTTTAAACTTTGTCAAGTCTAAAGACATTAGGTTTTCCAAGATTATTTTAAAATCACATGTGATGTTTGGTTTACCTGATGACATAGTTGAACTCATAAAAACAAACTCAAATGAAATTACAATTGCTCATGAAGATTCAATTGGAGTTTTCAATCGTCATACTGAATTGATACCAATGGTTACTGAATTAAAAATTGGACTTGTTTCTTATAGACACATCATCTTTTTTAGAAACTTGAAAACTTTAGAAATTAGTATTGATTCTCCTGATGTATGGACTCAACTGATTTTAGGTAGAATGCTTGGTGTTATAATTCAATCTAAAAGTATTAAATATTTGAAATTAAGTATAAGACATGTTTTAAGTGAGAAAGTATTATCACCTCAAGTCAAAGCTTTACTTAATGATTTAGTTTCAACTTTAGAAATCCAAGTGTTATTAAGAGTTGGTAATGATGGTCCTTATATGGGTTATTTGAATACTAATAATCCATTTTGGCAAAGGACTACTTCAATTGATTCTGCTATATTAGCATCTCAAGATATTAAATTTCAAAGTTATTATAATGAAACTGGATTTGCTTTGTTAGAATTACCTAAAGATATACCATATAGAAGTTGTTCAACATTTTTTTCTTATAATTTGAAATATTTATCAATTGGTTGTTCATATATTCAAAATGAAATTTCATTAATTAATATGAAACAATTGAAACATATTTCCTTTGAATATTTAAATGTAAATGCTCAAATTAAATTACCAATAAACTTGAATTCATTAAAAATTAGAAATTGTGAATTTGAATCAAATTTAATTGTTCCAATATCATTAAAAAAGCTAGATATCATTAATTCATATGCTTTATTTGAACTTTCTCATTTACATGAATTAGAATATCTTTCATTATTTCTACGTTATGATTTAGGTAATAGTTTTCTAAAATATATTCCACCTGCAACTAAAATAGTTGAACTTAATTTATTAAATTGTTCTAATGTCCCTATTGTTGATTATTCTATATTTAGTGGAGTAGAAGATTTAACTTTGGAAAATTATAGCTATTATACAACTTTTATTTCCAATATACTTTCTTTACCAATGACTAGAATAACTTTATATCCAAATGAACTTCATGATTTATCTTTAAAAACAAAAGAATTAGTTATAGAGATTGAATCTCCATTATTTGATGATTTCTTAGAAAAGATTGAAAAGACATGTAATTCATTAGAAATATTAACCATTCATACAAAAAGAATAAAACAAGATTGGTCGAAATTTAAATTTAATAAATTAAAAGAACTTTATCTTTATATTAATTCATCAAATAATCCAGAATTAGATTCTAATACTCCTGGTTTAATTAAATTTAATAAATTACCAGAAAATTTACAAAGATTTGAATGTTATGTTTCTAATAATAATAAATTAAGTTTTAATTTTCAATTTTCTAAAGTAGATTATGATAGATTTAAAAAATTAGGTGCTTTTGATGTTATGAATGAATTTATAGATAATTAATTTTCTTTTTTAACGTGTATATTGATGATTGAATGGAACTAAAAATGAAATATATTCAGTAAATTTATAACAATAAAAGCTAACATATTAAAAAGCAATAGAATATCACTACAAAAATAATATAACTAACTAGTTTTTTTCTCTAACTTGACTTTAGTGTAATTTTTTCTTATGTTTATCTCTTCTAGTATGTCCACTGGGAAAGGTCTTTGAACTAATTTTAACATTGGGAAATCGGGATGTGTCTTGATGTGATCATTCAAGGTATCTGCACCATTAAAAAGACCAGTATATCTAAATTTCTTTTTGCAAGTTGAGCATTTAACACAAACAGATTCCTCAGTGTAACCAACAAACTCAAACTTGTCCCAAACCTTGGAATATGATGATATTCTTGCCAATTTAGTATAATCAACCTTTCTTGCAACGTCTATTAAATCCACTTCAACATCATCAGCTCGAATTTCATCGTCATCATAATCTTCTTCATATATATAATCATCATCATCATCATCATCATCAGCACCATCATCAGCTGCATCTTTTTCAACATCTTGCACTTCTTCTTCTTCTTCCTCTTCTTCTTCTTCTTCTTCTTCAACTAAATCTCTATTATTATCAGGTATTTTCAAAACGAATGGTCTTAACATCTTAGGTAGCTCATTCACTTTTCTTTTGTGGACTTTAATAAGGTGATTCTTTAAAACAGTTGATCTATGGGGTACATAACGGTAAGTAGCTGGACAAAGATCACATTGAAGTATAGCAACAGGTATTTTGTTTCTTCTTTTAACAAGCTTCTGCAATTTGAAAAAACTCCAAATGCATGAAGCACCTGAACTTCCTGTAGCTATTTTCTTTACTCTTCTGGCAGGCTTTGACTTAGACGACATACTTGATCAATTTTATTTATTATATTGTTGAGAGTATGAACTTTGAATTGAATCAATATTAAATCAATATTAAATGATAAAAAAGGAGGGGGGAAGTAAAAGTATTAATTTTCCAGACAGGCATGAGTCATGAGCAATATTAATAATTGATTATATTAATTAAATCGGATGATTTTTTTATTCCAATATATTAATTGGTAAATTTAGTATACATACATATACATGTCTGACCCTCAAATCCCTCGAACCCTCAAATCCCTCCAAGACCAATTATTTCCTTTTATAATCCCTCCAAGACCAATTATTTCCTTTTATATATTTCCTTTTATAATCCCTCCAAGACCAATTATTTCCTTTTATAGTAATTGGTCTTGGAGGGATTTGAGGGTTCGAGGGATTTGAGGGTCAGACATGTATAGTCAGCTCAATTAAGCAGTCAACAAGTTTATCGTATTTATAATTGTTGTTTCTTGTAATGTTGGCGGTGTCACGTGCATGCCCCATACTAATTTGTATGGTATGCGTCACGTGACAAAGCAAATAATTGGCCCCTTGATTTGATATATATAGCTATTAGCTATATTAGCCTATATATATACAATCAGGTTAAAAATTTAATCATCGCAATCTTATATTGAGGAGATCGATAGAGCTGGTAATCGCCATCGCCTGACATAATTTTTTTTATTTTATTTATTTATTGGAATGCTGCTAGCTATATATAGCTTAATATGAAGGAATTAATTAAAAATTAAAAATGTTAATTGGAAAACTAGCGCTAGAGCTATAGCTATATAGTATATATATAAAAAATTATATAAATACAATCATGAAGCACCAAAAGTTCCAAAACAAAAAACAGGTGTATATTATATTTATTCCACTGTTTTTTATCAATTATCATACAATGCAATTTGAAAAGAAAATTAAAAAAAGAGTTAAACATCCTTTATTAAAATCTGCACGATTAAAATCCAGAAAACCATCGTATGCCTGGAATCACTTCAAATTGGTTGATCGTATCATTAACGATTCAAAAAATAACATTGCCATAGTCAAATGTAACCATTGCGAAAGAACGTACAGGATGGGATACTCGGTCTCAGGCCCTTCTACTTTGATCAAACATTTGGAATCATATCATAAAGATTTGAAGTTAGACAAATCCAATCCAATAGTTAGACCCTTTGATTTCTCAGATAGTATTTTTATTAAGCCATTTAGAAGAACAAATGTTTCCAAATCTTGGGTTTGGAATCATTTTGATAAATTTATGAATACCCATGCAGGAGCCATTCTTGTCAGATGTACTGAATGTAGATTACTTTTCATTTATGATGGTTTTGAAGATAGTGTTCCCCAACTTCATCATCATTTAATTGAGGAGCACAATTTCAACAAAGATAAAGAAACTGAAATTACATGCCCATTTGATATGCCAGTTTTTGTTAAAGAGGAGCCTCTAGACAACCCAATTGTTTCTGTTAAAGAGGAACCTGAATATTAATTTTTTATATCTACATTTTTTTTTGAATTATACTGTATATTTTAATATATTATTTGATTTATTTCCTTTTTAAAATCGCTAATTAATATATATATATATAGTAATTTCAGCAATAAATCTATAATAAAGATCGAGCTTTACGTACGACGTACGTACATTTTGAGTTGACATATTAAATTGTAATTTCTTTATATATATTAGAGAGATTAAGTCCGCGACACGAGCAAATCTCGTCATTTCAGTATCATAACTTTCGGACCTCTAATTCACTTCAAAACAATTTTTGATTTATATTTTTTAGTTTTATACGGTCACGTGCGGAAAAAAGAGTATTCTAGAATATCCATCAATCACACCTTAATTGATTCAGTGCTTGAGCCTACGTATGTTAAATACGAAGTATTTCCATATACAACAACAATTAAAGAAAACAAATCAAAAAAAGAGTTTATAATTGGCTTTTAAGTAAGAGACGCCCAGGGGCCGCAGGCCCCAAGCTCCCGCAGGGCAAGCCCCGGTGACACGAGGAAATGGCCGAATAATAGTTAGGTAAACTAAAAATTCAAAAAAAGACAAAACATTGATTGAAGTTTTTCTATCTAATTAATGATATAAACTTAATAAAAAGAATTGAGTAAAGGGGGACGCCTGGCGGCGGGGGCAGAGCCCCCAGGAGCCACCATAATCATAATAATTCAAGATATCAAAGAGATTAGTCAAACATAAGGATTCTTT
>JAJLZM010000367.1:0-25883 GCA_030572235.1 Ambrosiozyma kamigamensis
GGTACCCTACTAGAACAAAGGTTTTCAAGGTTTTCAATAGCTGTCACTGTCAAAGTTACATGCTTATTAACTTAAGTAATAATTCAGCATCCTTCAATTATGTAAGAATCAAAGTGACATAATTTTTTAGTCGTTGTGAAATCATTTCTATAATTCTGAATGAGTTAACCTATTTTGCCTCACAAATATCTTTCTTTTTATAAGAAGAAAAGAATACATAGCTTTGCGGCTCATCTGGCTGCAAACCTCCAAATCCATCATCAAAAGAAACAGATTTTGCAATTAAGAATACGGTCTATGCTTCTTTATTTTTCTTCAGCCGATGTCTTTTTCTTTTTATAACGGTCGCCACCGTCTAATGTCTTTCTTTGTGCATAATGATTGATTTTAAACTTCTTTGAAAAAATGGTATAAAAGCATTATCAATTTCCACTTTTTTACAACAATCAAAGAGCCATCTAGTTTCGATCCTTTCTTACAAAACTATACATTCTTTTTAGTGTCATCCAACTTTTAGTCTATCTTTAATTACTAAACTAACCCACATTCATTCATTAATTCATTCTTTTAAATATATTATAAAAAAATAAAATGGCTTATTTACAATCTTTATTTACTATTGCAATTGCTTTATCAACTACAGTTACATCAGCTCCTCTTTTTGGTGAACATCATTCTCATCATGCTCATCAAAAAAGATCATCAAATGGTACTTGTGCTTTCCCATCAAATGCTTCAGGTGTTGTTAAATTAGCAACCAATTCTCATGGTTGGGCTATGGATGGTAATTGTGAAGATGGAAAATGGTGTCAATATGCTTGTCAACCAGGTCAATTAATGGCTCAATGGGATCCTGAAGTTACAAGTTATTCATATCCAGGTTCTCAATATGGTGGTTTATATTGTAACAATGGTGAATTAGAATTAAAACGTTCTGGTAAAAGTTATTGTTATGAAGGTAAAGGTACTGCACAAGCTAAAAACAAAGCTTCTAAAGATGTTGCTATTTGCCAAACTGTTTTACCAGGTAATGAAGCTATGTTGATTCCAAATAATGTCGATGCTGGTGGTTCATTAACTTTAGCTGTTCCAGGTACTGAATATTATGCTACTACTGCTTCTCATTTCTATATTAATCCACCAGGTGTTTCAATTGAAGAAGGTTGTACTTGGGGTTCAACTGCTAACCCATATGGTAACTGGTCTCCTTATGTTGCTGGTTTTAATATGGATGATAATGGAAACACATATTCAAAAATTGGTTGGAATCCAATTTACTTTGAAGATTCATCCCCATTTAAAAATACTAAACCATCATTTGGTATCAAGATGTATTGTAATGATAAATCAAAATGTAATGGTGATACTTGTATCATTAATCCAAAAACTGTTGGTTTAAATAAGGTTCAATCTGATAACGGTGCTTCATTCAGTTTAGGTGCTGCTTGGTGTATGGTTACTGCTGAAGATAAATCAGCTGTCACTATTGAAGTCTTTGATGTTTAAATCCAATAGATGTTCTTTTTCTTTAATTGTCTTTTAATTAAAATTATATGGTGTGTTTGTTTGAAACTCGTTAAAATTACTATTCAATTTTATTCAATTTATTATTGAGTTATAAGATCACTTTTGCTAAATAAAAAGGTAATTTGGCTTGAATTATATTTACACATCATATTATTAATATTATGAGGACTTATATTTATTCAAGTCGAATTTTTTTATCTTTTTTTGATTTCTGATTTCTGAAGATGCTTAAGTTTGATTCTTATATGTAATTTTAGCTGGGTTGTATTTTATTATTTTGTTTTTTATTTATGGATTTGGTTTTACATTTGTTTGTTACTCTTATTATTATCATGGGTTAGGTTTAAATTTGGTTTTGTCTTTGATTTTTTACTCTTATTATTATAAATACTAAAAAAAGTTCTTTTTTCTTTAATTACTTTTATAATACATTGTTTTCACCATATAAAAACTATAAAACATAGT
This sequence comes from Ambrosiozyma kamigamensis, assembly GCA_030572235.1. Taxonomy (NCBI): domain Eukaryota; kingdom Fungi; phylum Ascomycota; class Pichiomycetes; order Pichiales; family Pichiaceae; genus Ambrosiozyma; species Ambrosiozyma kamigamensis. The sequence goes on from JAJLZM010000367.1 coordinate 1,993, forward strand.
AACTTTTAACTTAATTAAAATGATTAATTGTAGAAATTAAGAAAAGTGAAGTGTAGCTTTAAGCATTTCTAAAATCTTTCTTAGTGAAAGAGACTTGAGAGACCTGTCTCTGTAACTTCAACTCTATGAACGATTATACATATGATACCATGTAAAGTAACTATAGCTATCGATATTGTAATCAACAAGTAATTCATTCTTTAATAGGTTCATCTAAATTATTAGTTTCTAACAAATGAAATTCAGCACTCTTCATATAACCTTCCCATAATTGAGAAACCAAAACAGAACCATCATTACATTCTTGAGCTTTCATTAACTGTTCATTGACTTTAGCTATATTTCCATTTAACTGTGACTGAAATAATAGGAATAAGATTGTTTGTTTATATTGTTAGTATTGTATCAAAACACGTTATTAAAACACCACTAAAAGACGTGTCTTTCCGCCAATTAAGCCAAACGTACCAAGTTGTTGATGATTCTGTCATATAGCTGGTCTTGAGCCTTTGTCTCTGGATGCTGTATCTGTTGTTGGTCTGCCATGCTGTTCAATGTCCTGCTTCTCATAGGTTGGTTCTCCGTGGTTTTGAATGGCTCTGTTGAAGGCGAAATTTACGAAAAACACACTGAAAAGAAACAACTGTCACTGCAAACAATTTCAACGTTGAATGCAACTTCTTCTTCTTAAAAGACTCAGTTATAGACCAATTGCTCAGTGTAACAGGCTAGCATCACTTTATAAGTCACTTCATCAGTCTTCTCTGTACTCCACAATGTCTTTATCCACTGATACTGCTATCAACCCTTCAGATTACTTTGCTGATTCAAAAGCTCCAATTGCAAGTTTATCAGCAAAGAAATTCTTTGATCAATTAACTTTAAAAGAACAACTATATGCTCATCATTTCTCAAAAGCTTCACATTGGGGTTCAAGAGCTGTTTTAAGATCAATTTCAAATGAATCTGAAACTATTTTTGATTTAATTTTAACAATTCATAAAGTTTTAAAAGGTGATTATTCAAATTTATCAAAACATTTATCACAACAAACTATTGATTATTATTTAGAATATGCTTCTCAATTATTAGCTAATTTAGGTAATTATAAATCTTTTGGTGATGTTAAATTTATTCCTAAAATTTCAAAAGTTGATTTTGAAACTTTAGTTGAATTAGTTAATGATGAAACTGTTTTACAATTATTTGAACAAGTTAAAGATGATATTTATTCATTAGATGATAAAATTGCTTTATTAGGTGCTCCTGAAAATGGTCATGTTTCAGGTTATTATTTAAATTTAGTTACTAAAATTGAAGGTGAAGCTGTTGATTCTGCTTTAGCTAGTAAAGGTATTATGCCTGAAAATATTAGAGTTGAAAAAGAATCTGAAGGTAAATTTATTGTTCATGTTGCAAGTGCAGATGAATCAAATAATACAGGTTATTATCCTGAATTAATTGAATTTCAAATTGATAATAAACCTGCAAGTTTAACATTTAAATTTGGTGACCATAATAAAGAATTTACTAAAATTGTTGAACATTTAACTAAAGCAAAAGAATATGCAGCTAATGAAAATCAAGTTAATATGTTAGAAAGTTATATTAAATCATTTAAAACTGGTTCAATGAATGCACATTATGATTCACAAATTCATTGGGTTAAAGATATTGGACCAAATGTTGAAACAAATATTGGATTCATTGAAACTTATCGTGATTATTTAGGTACAAAAGGTGAATGGGAAGGATTAGTTGCAATGGTTAATAAAGAACGTACAGCAAAATTTGGTTCATTAGTTAATGGAGCCAAAGATTTTATTTCTGAATTACCATGGGATAAATCATTTGAAAAAGATATTTTTACTCCACCTGATTTTACATCATTAGAAGTTTTAACATTTGCAGGATCAGGATGTCCAGCAGGTATTAATATTCCAAATTATGATAAAATTAGAATTAATATTGGTTTCAAAAATGTTTCTTTAGGTAATGTTTTAAGTGCTAAATCAAGTTCAGAAAAGATTACATTTATTACAGATGAAGTTCAAGAATTATTTGAAAAATATAGAGTCGAATCATTTGAAGTTCAAGTTGGTATTCATGAATTATTAGGACATGGTACAGGTAAACTATTAATGGAAACAAATAAAGGAGAATTTAATTTTGATATTAAAAATCCACCAATTGGATTAGATGGTAAACCAATCTCAACATATTATAAATTAGGAGAAACATGGGGATCATTATTTGGATCATTAGCAGGACCATATGAAGAATGTAGAGCAGAATCAGTTGCAATGACATTAATTACAAATAGAAAATTATTAGAAATATTTGGATATAAAACAAAAGAAGAACAAGATAATATTATTTATATTTCATATTTATCAATGTGTAGAGCTGGATTATTAGCAATGGAATTTTATGATCCAAAGAATAAGAAATGGGGTCAACCACATTGTCAAGCTAGATATGCAATTTTAAAGGCATATTTAGATGCAGGAGATGGATTAGTTAAATTACAATATACTAAAGATGATTTCAGTGATTTAGTTATTATAGTTGATAAAAGTAAGATTTCAACAATTGGTCAAGAATCAATTGAAGAATATTTAAAGAAATTGCATGTTTATAAATGTTCAGCAGATGTTAAGAATGGATCTAAATTTTTTATTAATCAAACAACAATTCCAGATGATATTTTAAGATTTAGAGATGTTATTTTGAGTAAGAAGTTACCTAGAAAACAATTAGTTCAAGCCAATACATTTATTAAAGGTGATAAAGTTGAAGTTAAAGAGTACGAAGAAACAGAGTTAGGTATGATTGAATCATTTGTTGAAAGAGACGCATGATATTATTTTCGGCTACAGTGTCATCTTATCAGGCAATTGTATAAGACGTATTAATTTGATCTTATCGAGAATATAAAAGTAAACTCATTGACTTCAGCTAGTAGTATTCTTAAGTATATTTATATGATAAGAGATAAATCTGCTCCCCTCGGACAATTGCCGTCGTGCGCAGCCCAAAAACCGGCTGAAATTTTTTTGACTTGTTTAAAGATTAAAATAACTGTATAAAGTCATGTTGTTTCCCTTTCTTCTTTTCCTTTCTTCTCTTTGGTAATTTCATCAAGAAATTTATCCCATATTATTCCAAAAATGACTGAAGAAAGCAAAATCTATATCTCCTATAACCATATTCATCAATTATGTAAAGAAGTTGCTGAAAAAATTATTAAATTAGATATTGATGTCATTATTGCAATTGGTGGTGGTGGTTTTATTCCTGCTAGAATGTTAAGAACTTTCTTAAAACAAGAAGGTCAACCAAGTAAGAAAATCTTTGCAATTATCTTATCTTTATATGAAGATATTAATACTTCTTCAACTGATGCTGAAGCTGTTGGTAATAAAGTTAAAAGACTTCAATGGATAAATTATAAAGAATCTGGTATTGATTTAGTTGGTAAAAAAGTTTTAATCATTGATGAAGTTGATGATACTAGAACCACTTTACATTATGCTTTAGGTGAATTAGAAAAAGATGCTGAATCACAAGCTAAAGATAAAGGTTTAGAAAAAAGTAATAGTGAATTCTTTATCTTTGTGCTACATAATAAAGAAAAACCAAAGAAAGCTGAATTACCTCCTTATATCTTAGATGGTAAACATTATATTGCTGCTAGAGAAACTGGTGATGTTTGGATTGCTTATCCTTGGGAAAGTAAAGATATCGTTTCTCATCAAAAAAATGCTGAAGCTCAAGGTTATGATATTTAATTTGATTTTTTTTCTTTTGTGATTTTGGGTTTTTATAAAGAGTTATTCTTTAATATATATCTCAATATTTAAAGTATATTTAACGTTTTTTGGCGTTTAACGTTTCACGTTTTCTTATGTTTCTTATTTTTCTTATTTTCATGGTAGTTTTTTCTTTTTTATTAAACTTTTATTTAGAGATTTTTCATTATTTATTTCATTTTTTCATTCGATACATTTATTATTATATATAAATTAGGGAGAAGTAAAATATGCTAAAATTTAAATTAAAAAGATTGTTTTAAAACAAACAAAATATATGATGGATGAATAATACAAAAATGGAAAACCATAAAACCATAAATAAATCATTACACTGTATAATGAAAACAGAATTCTAAACTTTATGAGGTGTAAAACTTAAGAAACTCTTTAATCCAACACTAAATGGAACAGTAGTTGAAAGTAATGCATTTTCATCTTTTAAATTAGTACAAAGTTCATTTCTTTTAATTAACCAACCTCTTAAAATAATTAAGACTAATCCAGCTGCAAAATAACATAAACCAACAAATATAGCAGCATTTTGATATTGTTCTGGATTTTCAGCTCCATCTTTTTTCAATGCGATACCAATAATTGGTGATGCAAATCCAAATACACCAACTCCAATCCATGAAACTGCCATTGCAATACCTAATTTTCTTAATCCTGTTATACTAGCTGTAATTGTAGCCATTGTAACCCAAATTGTACCCATAATTGAACCTTCAAATAATGAAAAAACAATTGCTGTTGCATAATTACGACATGGAATCCACATTGCTAAAGCAAATAATGCAACTAACCAACTAGCTATAATAGTAACATTAATTGGTCCAATAAAATCAGCACATTTACCACATAATGGTCTACCATAAATTATACCAACTGATGTCATAGTTGAAACAACTGATGCTTCCTTTGATGTATAACCTAATGATCTTGTAAAATCACCTAAATTATACATTAATGTAACATAACCAAATAATGTAAATAAAATCCAAATTAATAAACATAAACAACCAAAATTAGTCCAAATTTGTTTATCAAAAACTTTATAAATTGGTTTTATATGTTTATTTCTTGATCTAATTAAACATAAAGCAATTGAATTTAAAACACAACACATAATTGATTGAGTTCTTAATGACCAATGAAATGAATGATTATTTAATAATGGTTGTAAACCAGCATTATAAATGATACCACCAATACCTGAACCAGCTGCAGTTATACCCATTGCAATGTTTCTATTACCATGTTTACCACCTTCAAACCATTGAGGAATAATATTAACATTTGGAATAGCAATAAAAGCCATACCAATACCTTGTAAAACACCTTGACAAACATAAATATGCCATAATTTAGTTGCAAATGAAGCTAACATTGTACCAACAAATTGAATAACAATTCCAATTCCAATTGTAGCATAAATACCAACTAAACCAACAAAATAATTAATAAATGGACCAAATGTTAAACCAGCACCAAATGTTAAACCACCAACAATACCAAAATCAACTTTTGTTGAACCTGGGAAAATATCATTATTTAAATAATCTTGTAAATATAATGCAAAAGCAGAATTTGAACCCCAAGTATTAAAATTAAATACACAACAACCAATAACTGCTGCTAAACCCCAACCAGTAAATGTATCAGGAATCTTTTGGATTTGTATAGGTGTACCATCTGTTTTAGTTGGAGTTCTTTCAATATCTTTAGAACCACCTTGTCCATCAACTGTTAATGTTCTATACATATCATTTAAAACAGCTTCTGGATCTAAATCTGAATTATTTGAATTTAATTCATTGTCACTAAATTCATCGTCATTTATTGATGGATGATATGAAGCAACATCTTTTTCTAAGTCATGTTCATGTGAGTTGTATGAGTTAGAAGTAGAAGTATTATCTTGAGAATATGAATTTTGTGTAAGAGTAGACATCTTGTATAATATGGGGTATATGGAGAGTTTTAAATTTATCAATATATGATCTAAAATAAGTAGTTAATCAATATTATGAATTATTATATTTAAGTCAAATTAATTCAAATGAAATGAAGGAAATTAGTGTCTCTTTATATATTGTTTCTAAAATGTAGTTGATGAGTAATTAAATATTCAAGACAAACTGGACCAGCACAGTGTACACACAGGAGATACCGCTTCTTGAAGTTATTGCAGGTGATATAAGTGGCAATAAACAATAAATATTTCCAAAAAAGAGTAAAAGAACTGGTATCATAAACTAGGAATAGATTGGGACTGTGGAAACTAACTCTAAAGAAATCTTGAAAAAAAAAACGGCAGTGGAGATAACCGCATTAGGCAACTTTCCGCAATACTACGGCCGCACGGCGCGGTTATCTTCCGCATTGGGCTATATCTCCGGATATCTTATCCCCGGATTATTCTTAATAAGTCAAAAATACTTCTAGCTAGTGAGTAAAGGCACACCGGTAGCAAAGGTAGCTAGCTATATATAGCAAAGATTTATCGTCATGACTCATGCCTTATACATAACTGGATGATGAAACAACAGCTAGATAAGAAAATAAGTAGAAGAATTATTATTAATTACAGTTTAATTCACTAAAATTGGGAGGTTTAATTACTAATTTCAAGTAATTTGAGAAACAATATCAGTCTCAAAATCCTTCACTAATTAGATTTTTAAAATCTTTATCTAGTTCTTTTGGGATTCCTTTTGGATATCTGGGTATTCTTTATTCTAATTTTATTGTAAAAGTTTATCATCTTAACTTGTAAATCCTAAATTGTGATAGTTATTATTCTTGTAAGAATCAATCTATTGTAAGATCATCTGTCAAGCAGTCCTTATTGAACACTTTATAATTGAATGAAATTAAAAAATGTGAATTGGAATTGGATGAATTGATTCTGATCCATTATAATAATATCATCTTTATCGATCTGATTCTTTTAGTGTTGAAAGGGAGTAAGTTTTTGGTTTTGGTTTTAATTTTAATGGTTTATCGCTTCAATTGCATGGGTTCAGGTACTTTCAAACCTGAATTTCTGACCATATTGAAGAAAAGATTAATCATTTTTCTAAGATTAGTAGTAGGATTACCGAGTTCAGTATTAAGATCAAATTCCTCTTCTGATGTTAAACTTTGTTTGATTGCTTAATTCATTAAGCCTATTTATTGAAATATTCACATCTCCAATTAGACAAGTCCTCAGCTAGGGAGAATCTCTGAATTGAGATCAAAAACAATGGGACCCAACATGTCAATGAATTGTAGGAGTACTAGTGCCTAATTAGAAATTCAGGATAGTCTTCATGTATTTATATGAGAGTAATCTGAAACGTACAATTTGTCTTTTCTTAAAATGTGAAAAAAAAAGAAAGAATATGATTGAATACATTCTAACCAAATTTCCATGATCCAAATTTCCATGATCCAAACTCCCAGAAGATTGTCAAATGATAACGATTATGCTTTATAAGTTCAGACATAATTTCATCTGGAACTCCTTTATGTCTGAATCTTTAAAAATAACTGTGCATGTTGGGTTGTTCAAGAAGAACCTTTGAATACTTCGAGGAAATGCGTGGTAGCAGTTTTTTGTATATAACATCAACATCTTTAGCTTGTTCAATCATATTACAACAATGATTCTTTAGCTAGTTCAATCAAGTCACAACAATGGATCGATGATACTCAAGCTACTCGACCCACAACAACAGATATCAATCATACTATAATATTCAATTGCAAGGTGGATCGAAGTCTCGAAGATCGATGCTTGTCAAATTAAAGCCGAAATCGGAGATAAATCAGTAACCCAAAAAAGTTGAAAAAACCCCAAAAAGTATTATTATTGGTTACCAATCTTTTATTAAATAAATGAAATTCTTGAAAATCTTATCCTTCAACTTGACTAATTCAATCAAGTATATCAAATACGTAATGGTTACATTAACGTTAATTCTGATTGGCATATGGTTTATTTAAAATATTTTCATTTCCATTATTTCCGTGGGGAGGTTGAGCGTATATGCGCTTTAAATATTCCCTATCAAATTTAAATTTAAACTATATAGTATAACTGTAAATAATAAAGTCTAAAGAACAATATTCATATGATATTAAATTGATTGCCCTTCAATGAGAGAATATAGTTTCCCGCTGTTAACTATGTTGCAAATCTGATTACCAAACAATTTTAAAGTCTACAAGGAATAGGGTTATAACTTGGTACATCGAAATACTAAGAAACTATAATTTTTTAACTATACAGGCCCGAACAGAGCCTTTCCAGTTACAGCTTCTACATGTGATTGATTAATTCAAATGCGTTGTTTATTTCATATATATGACTTACCTATAATGGATCGAACTATATATATACGTAACAATAAATAAATAAATAAAAGTTGTTGTACAGAATAATAATTAACTGTATGTATAATTGTATAAATGTAAGATGAAAAGATGAATTGAATATATTGATTAATGAATTGCAGTTTGTTTATTTTTCAGCTTGAAATATTCTAATTGGATAATCATCATTAAACATACCATGTTCTGATTCTTCTAATATTTTTAATTTAAATTTCTTATTTAAATTTGGTGCAATAATTGGTTCACCATTTTTACCTAACAATTCACCATTAATAATATCTTTACTTAAAGTTGATAAAACTTTATTCAATTGAATTTCTTCTTTATCAACAACAGTTAATTGTTTAACACCTTCATCAGCTAATAATAATCTTGAATTAGTTTTATTACCTAATTGTAATAAACCAGCAATTTTACTTTGATTAAAAGTTGATAATCTTGGATATTTTCTTCTTGATTCTCTTTTGAAATAATCATTTAAAACAATATCATCATTTTGTAATGATCTAGCATCTTTATAAGTTTCTTTTCTAGATGAAGGAGCTGGAACTCTATATAAAGGAACATAAGGATTACCTGAGGATCTATTTGGAACCAATGTTAAAATTTGTCTTAGTTTTTCCCAGATACCTTGAGAACCGGTTGTGTATTTCTTCCAGACTGGAACAGGACCTCCACTCATATTATGATATAATTTAATGTGGTTTGATGGATTTAAATGTGTTTATTTGATAGAAATCTATAGTAATCTTTTAGTAAATTTGAATAAATCGTTTGTGAGGGGTAAAAGACGTGCGCCAACCAATTTCAGCGACGCGCCGCTAATTTCAAAATCGACGCGCTCAATACAAGGCTGTGCTGTTCAACATTAATTTGTGGGATAACGATAATACGATACTTTTGACTGTTTTTCCTACTTTGAATTAATCCCCCAAATTAAATTGAAGAAATCAAGTATATCATGTCATCTCAACGATATCTCAGAAATTCTAGATATCTGAGATCTGACCAACTTACTGAATTAACTGATGAACAACTAACAAACTTAGATTCTTCTGATTTAGAATTATCAGATGAAGATGATTTATCAGCATCTTTATCTGATTCTGATATGGACTTAAATATAGAAGATAATGATGATGATTATGGAGGTTCATATGAAATACATATAACTAGTTCATCTGGCGATGATTTACAAATTCCACAAGTTAATATACAAGAAATGATTGAATTAGCAAATGAATTATTAAATTCAACTACTGAAGATGAAGATGGAAATAGATCAATTAATATACGACTTCCAATAAGAAACAACCAAAGAAGTATAGATTTAGCTAGAGCTATAATTGAAGAACATGAACGAATTCAAAGATTAAATGACAATAATAATAATAACAGCAATATAGGTGGGCGCAATGTTGATCATAATACCCATGCCCATATTAGAAATAATGTTAATAGAGGGGTAAGAGCTGAAGATAGATCATTTTGGATGAAGATAGTTGATACAATAACAGTAACCTTATTTCCAGTAGCAATTGTGAGAATAATTAAAAGTCTTTATAATATGTCTGCATTTTCATTAGATGTTGTTGAAGATACAATTGAATTTATTTCTTATGTTGAAAATTCTTCAAATATATCCTTAACAAGTTTAGATAATTCAACATCAATAATAAATGGAACTACAACAACAATGATTGAAAATATTCAAACAAATTCAACTACATTACTTATGAAATTTGGTAAAATAATAATATCTGAATTTCCTTATTTAAGTGATAATTTTAAAATATATTTAACATTATCTACTTTCTTTTGCTATGCTACTATATTCGGGATGTTTATGATTGTTTCATTTAGTTTTTTGGTTTTATGTATTGGACTTTCAATTGGTAAAAGATATCATTCTGTTGAAAGATTTCTTATTTCTATTCTAAGAGATGGACAAGATTGTATTTGATCTCCCATCTTTTTCTTCTTTATTTTCTTATATAAACATTTTCAGTTCTTTTCTTATTACATACATTTTGGTTAAAATATAAATTATTTCTGTGTAAAAAACAGTTCAAAAAACTTCAGTTTTACGAAAAAACTGAAAAATTGCTGAGAGCTCGGCTATTACAACAAGATTAAACCACCCAATTAACTTTATTGATCAAGTGGATGTTCAAATCATCTTTAAAGACCATTAGAACTACTTCAAGACAACGTCAGTTACAGTCATCATTACATCTCACAAGAAAAATGCACGTGAAATACTTACCAATGAGTTGGAAAAAAGGTGATAATTATGCTTATCTATTAATTGATGATGAAACTCAAAAATCATGGTTAATTGATCCAGCATTTCCAAAAGATATAATTGATTATTTAAAGGATGAAAATAAATCAGAAGTTATAGCAATTGTTAATACTCATCATCATTGGGATCATTCAGGTGGTAATTCTGAATTATTAAAAACTTTATATAAATCAGTTGAAATAATTGGTGGTAAAGATTCACCATTTGTTTCATATACTCCATCAGATGGAGAAATTATTCAATTAGGTGATAATATTGAAATTACTGCAATACATACCCCATGTCATACACAAGATTCAATTTGTTATTATGCAAAAGATTTAAAAACTAATGAAAAAGTTGTTTTTACTGGTGATACATTATTTACATCTGGTTGTGGTAGATTTTTTGAAGGTAATGGATTTGAAATGATTAAAGCATTAAATAAATTAATAGATTTACCAAATGATACAATTACTTATCCAGGTCATGAATATACTTTATCAAATGTTAGATTTTCAAAAAGTGTACTTGGTGTTCATAATAAATCATTAAATAATTTAGAAACATATTGTAAAGAAAATGAATTTACAACAGGTGTTTTTACTATTGGAGATGAAAAAGAATTTAATCCATTTGTTAGATTAGATGATCCAAATGTTTTAACTGCAACAGGAGTTAGTGATCCTGTCGAAGTTATGGATAAATTAAGAAATATGAAAAATCGCTTTTGATAAGTGAAAGACGTAGTAGGGGAATAATTAAAGATGGTTTACTATATTTATTTTTCTTTTTTCTTTTTGTTGTTGTTATTCTTTCTTGTGTTCTTTTTATTACTTTTTCCCTATGCAATTATTTATTTTATTATTTATATACCTCTTAAAAATTATTTGCTTAGTATATTAAAAGAAAAAAAAAGCATATATGCAGCTGTAGTGTTGAATCATCTATATGAATCTATAATTCTTGTAAAATCTCTAAAATATTTTCAACACCTTTAATTAATTCTTCATCATAACCTTTACCTGTAACCAGTTTAGCATGAGCAAAATCTATAAACTTTAAAGCACTTAATGGAGCCTCAACTTTAGAATTATCTTCATCTTCGTCATTATCATCTTCATCTTCATCTTCATCTTCATCTATTAGTTTTTCAAAAATTAAAGGATCTTGAAATTGTAATTCTTCCCATCTATTTAAATCATTTTCAAAAATAAATAATAATGAACCACCAATAATTCTAATTTCATGATCTAATAAACAATTATATAATAATTGTAATCTTTTAATAAAATTATTAATAATTAAATTTTGAATTTTTTCAGTTAATTTATTATATTTAAAGAAAATTTTTAAACCATCTTTAATTGTATCTTTTGTTAATTTTCTACCAAATTGTTTATCAAATGTTATATAATCATCATCTTTAATTTCAGTAACTTCATTAATTTTTAAATCATTTAAATCATTATTTGGTAATTGATTATTAAAATCATTTGAAATTTTCATACCACAAATTCTAAAATTTAAAGAACCACTAGTTGTATTAATTGAAACTTGTTTCATTCTTTCAATTTTTTCTTTATTTGCCATATCATCATATAAAATTGAACCTAATTTAATATCTAAAATACTTGGTTTTATAAATCCATTTAAAGAATTTTCTAAAACAATAAATTGTTTATTATTATTATTAATTGATTTTATTGTTTCATTTGCTTTTATTTCATTAATTAATTTTTTATTTTTAATATCATTTTTAATATCATTTGTAATACCAGGAGTTAAAATCCCATAATAAATTGGCATCCAATCAATTAATGAAGAACCTAAAGGTTTATTAACATTTCTTTCTAATGATTGAATTAAATTATAAAAATCAATTTCAGATTGTATTGTTGGTTTTGAAAATAATGAACCATCAGAACTTTGTAAAGTACCATCATGACCTGCAGCTTTATGATTTAATGGTTGGAATGACATGATTGAATTGTATTTATTGTAGTTTAGTGTAAAAAATAAGGATATGTTGTACAAATTTTGATTCAAAACGTGTTATCTCTCTCTATGCCCTAATAAATTTATTTTATTTCTTTACGTTACGTTAAGGATGGAACTCGGCAGTTTTGATAGGAAACCATTAGTGAGGTAAGGGGTTCTTAAGTATGGGAATCGATTATACCACTAGCAATTTTAATTTAACTATTACACTGAACAAAGTTACTGTATGATACAAACAGCAACATAATATCAAACAATCAATGCACATATAGCTTATAGAACCATTATATATTCCCCAGGTGTCTGTGTGGACTGTGTGTATACAAAAACACGGATTCCCCTAACAAAACAGCTCTTTTGTGTTACGATAAATAGCTAGCTCAATCCCATACCAATTAATGATTTAAATTGATTTTACGTTCGAATCACATTTAGTTACAGCTGCTATACATCTCTTCTATGCTTTGTATATGCTGGTCTCCTCATCCTTTTGTTAATTTAATTATAGTAACTAGTTAGATTTAGCTAATAACCAGCTCAATCTGCTGTTTTTTTTTTTTCGTTGAGCTTACACTGTTCTTCTTTCTTTATCAATACCTCTTCCTAGTTCTACATGTTCATTATGAAGCTGACGTTAAATACCGTCTCTAAAATCAATTGCAGTACTTAGCAGAGACTTCAATGATCTTTTATTGGCTTCACGGCAGACTTTACCAGCTTGAGAGTCTTCAATCCCTATTGAATTATGATACGCATTGCAGAACCGGTCGAAAACTACGGTCAGAATAATATAAATAGCAGAAATGACTTTGGAAGTTACAGTATACATGGGGCATGAAGGATCAGGAAGTTCCCATCCATTTCAATATTATTTGCACGAATAATCATATCTAATATTTGAGAAGCTTTTGTAAAATTCTGATAGCGTTGCTCATATTGAAACAAGAATCTTAAGTGATTATCAAATATGAAATTACTAGAACAAGCAACAACAATAAAATCAGGGTTCACTTTTACAAATGATGCAAGAGAAGATAGTGTAAGCAAGATACCATATTCTTCCTAAAGCTAATTGTCATGAGATAACTTATCTCTGCCAGTTTTCTTGTGGTTCAAACCATATAATGATATCATGCTGAATTACGCCAGGTCAACATAAGCTTCATCTTCATCTTGTTCAAGAAGATGATCTAATATTTCTATATTAGCTGCACCATCATCTATTATTTTGCTTCGCCTTAGCTATGTTCACATTATGCTACAACCATATATATGAATTGTTTTTTAATTTTTTTTTTTTAATAAATTCAGTTAATTTACAATGAATTATAAATCTTTCTAATATGCATAATTTTGCTATATTTAATGATATTATCAAAACTTTTACGACCAATTGTCCTCCTCTCACTATGAATTGAAAAGTATTTCACCCCTTTCATTCCATTCAATGAGATATTCTTGATTGTAATATTTGGTCGAAGTATTCGAACACCTCTAACCATATTACTGTAAAATGTTAGATTCTTCATCTCATTATAGCCACAAGTACTATTCAAAATAACGAGGTACGCTAAAATTACTAAAACCTTGTCTATTGTATCAAAATCAGTTATTTATTACACACAAAAACTATCTACTTTCTCTTTCTAGAAGAATTCACATAACGACCTTTACCAACCTTCACTTGAATAGGCTTAGTATGATCTGTACCTGTAAAAAATGGTGAAATAAAATTATCAGCTGAACCTCCACCAACAAATTCATCCATAGCTTTTTCATTTTGTCTTAATTGCCATTTAGCATTTTTAATTGCTTGTTGATATTCTTTTTGATCTTCTCTTAAGAAAACATTATCTAATTTATTATTACCTCTATGTTGATAACCTTGATGACCATATTTTTTGGTATAATTCTTTGATAATGGTGATGGTAATGAAAATTTATCACCTCTTCTATGCCATTCAAAATTCTTTTTTAAATGTGGAATTATTTCTCCAGTTTTTGCATTAATTGAAACTGCACATCTTAATAATGTATTACCACCACATGAAGGACAAAAATGTTTTGGTGTACCATCTTTTGGTATTGGTGTTAAATTGAAACATGCATGACATCTATACATATAATTTCTAACTCTTTTAATTTGTAATCCTGATGTATAATTCATTAAATTTAATCCTATTTGTAATGCAACATTTTGAATTGCAAAATCACCTGTTGCTAATGCTGCTTTAACTTTTGTTAATTCTTGTCCTGAGGTTTCAACTCTTTCATTATCATCTTTTAACATTTCTTCATGAACATTATCTGGCGTTATCCAATCTCCATCATCTTCAGCATCTGAATAATCTTCATTTAATTGATCATCTGTATTTTCAATCTTTGTAATAGTTATACTTTCTTTAATTTCTTCTGGTGATTCTTCTTGTTCTTCTTCTTTTTCTTCTTGAACTGGCTCTTCTTGATTTGTTTCAGATTGTGGTTTCTTTCTATGTCTTTTACCACCTCTTCTAGTTCTTTTTTTCTTTTGTTCAGTAACTGGAGTTTCAATATGTTCAATTTCAGATATAGTTTCAACTTCTTTCTTTTCTATTATTCCTTCTTCTTGTTTTGATGGAACAGTAGTCCATTCAATATCTTTAGATTCAATTTCTTCTTCGTCTTGTTTTTTCTTTTCATCATTTTTAACATCATCATCATTTTTCTTCTTTTTACCAAATTCTTTCTTTTCACCAGGATAAGTTCTTAATCTCCAAGGTCCATTATTTAATTCACATTCAACTTCATAAATTAATGCTAGAATATGTAAATCATTTTGTGATAAAACTGAATAGTCACCAGTAATTCTAGCAAAATTAGTAACTGCTTTAATTGACTTCATTGATGGTTGTTTAATTTTTAAATCATTGTTCCATAAAAGTAATTGTGATCTTGCAAATTCATCTTTTAATTCATTATAAACACCTGGAGTTGTAATAAAATTATTTGCATATCTTTGTAATTGTGATGCTGATTGTGTAATTAATGGACCAGCATCTAATACTAATGTATTTATTTTGGTTTTATTATCAACTGTAGACATGATATTTATATTAAGTAAATTACTAGGAATAAATTTATTAAAGGTACAAAATTAAATTTTTCAAAAAAAAAAAAAAATTAAAAAAATAGAACCGGATTCAAGGCTGTGCTTATATCCGGATCGCTGCACCGGTGCAGAGATTACTTTGAGATTCCGAGAACAACTCCAAAACCCTCTGAAAAACGTTTAAAACTGTTCTTAAAACACCACTGAACAACCCAATACAGCTCTACGGTATATTCCTCTCTTTCAAGCACTCTTGTAACTCTGTTTGAGCTCTGTTTCAGCAAAATTTCTAGATTTTTCTCTGTGAACGCGTTTTCGTCTTTTTCAACAATTTCAACAAAGCTGCCCATTCCATTCCCTCCCATGCCATACTCTTCTTCTTTTGCCCTCCAACAACAATGGTTAAGAAAGTCATCCTAAGAGGTCTCCCTCTAGCTAGAAAGCAATACAATGACAACCAGTACGAAGATGCTCACAAAACAGCAACTTCTGTTTTAAAAGATGACCCTGAATCATTCGATGCTCTAATATTACAATCTGAAATTGAATGTCAATTAAAACAATTTGATTCAGCATTGACTAATGCTATTAAAGCATTGATTGAAGCTGAAGCTAAAGATGATAATGCTTTGATTTCTAAAGCTTATAGAGCAAAATCAACTGTTTATTTTAAATTAAAATGTTTTTATGAAGCTTTACAACAAATTATTTATGCTGAAAATTTATCTCCTAATGATGGTGAAATTTCTTTATATAAATCAATGATTCAAAAAAGATATATTAAAGTTAGTGGAAAGACTCCTGAAGAAATTGCTGAAATTGAAAAATCTCTTAAAGATGGTTATGTTAAATCACCTGTTTCAAGTAAGAAGAAAGCTAAATTAGATGAAACAAAAAAATCAACTACTCCTAGTGTTCAAACAACCACTCCATCTAAACCAGAACCAAAGATTGTTGAAATTGATGAAGAACAAGAAAGCAAGTCAATTCCTCAACCAACTAAAACTACTTCTGCTCCTGCTCCAAAACCTGCTCCTGCTCCAGTTCCAAAACCAGTTATTACACCAAAAGCTCCAACTAAACAAAATTTAAGAACCGATTGGTATGATACTCATGGTGAAGTTTCAGTTCAAGTTTTCGTTAAATTCATTCAAAAAGATAGTGTTAAAGCTGAAATTAAATCAAACTCATTAGATTTTTCATTTCAAGATAAAAATAAATTTGATTATGAATTCAAATTGCCAAAATTAGCTAAAGATATTGATGTTGAAAAATCATCATTCAGAGTCTTTGGTACTAAATTAGAAATTACTTTAGTTAAATTAGTTTCTGAAAAATGGGAAAAATTATCAATTGATGATAAATTAGAAACTGAAGAAGAATTACAAAATGAAACTTTTTCATATCCAAGTTCTGCATCTAAAAAAGTTGATTGGGATAAATTAGATTCCGAAGGTAAAGCTGAAGCTGATGAAGATGAGGATACTGATTCTCCTGATTATTTCTTTAAAAAATTATATAAAGATGCTGATGAAGATACAAGAAGAGCTATGATGAAGAGTTATGTTGAATCTCAAGGTACTGCTTTAAGTACTGATTGGAAAGATGTTGCTTCTAAAACTTATGAACCGGTTACTGATGATAAATATAAAGATGATGATAAGAATTAGATTACTTGAAAATACCTTCTTTTTATTTCTGTTCTTTTACCACTTTTAAAAATTTCAATTTTTTTTTCACTTTATATTAATTACATTACAAGTTTGCATTTATTTTTTCTTTTTTATGAAACTACTTCTTTGCTTCTTTAATCTTTTTATGTACACTTCATATTCATTTAAAGACTGTACTTTTCTTTAAAGTATAATTTCATATAACTATTATTGTTTTTAGTAGTAAAAATCGTAAATTAAAAATTTAACAAGAAACAAAGAACAATTATATAAAAAATAAAACGAAAGAAATGAAATAAATTAAATTAAGAGAATAAATCCTAAAAGTACAACATTAAACACAAAAACTAAAACAAGTAAAAAAAACAAAAAAAACTATACCAGAAAGAAATGAATTGAAAAGAAAAAAAATAAAAATTATTCAGAAAAAAAAAATCTAAATTAAAATGTATCTTTATTAAAACTAAATGAAACTTCAGGACTACCTACAACATGAATATGTCCATTACTAATATTATTATCTAACTTCTTGTTAACAACAACCTTTAATTTATCATTTGGATCAACAATTGAATGATTTGTAGGTGGTTGATTTTCTTTATCCTCTATTAATTCATCAGGTTTACAACTAGAAGTAATTGGCTCTTCTACTTCAATCATTGAATCACTCAATTCAGCAACTGGTGAAAAAGATTGAACTACCCTTTTATTATTATATTCTTCATCTTCAGGTTGTAATTGAGAACTTGAAGGTCTCTTCCCATGTTCATTTAATTGAACTTCAGCATTCACATTAATTATTGGTCTTAAATGAAATTTAGACTTTGAAATGGAATCAGGAATAGGTATTGATGAATTATTATTAATGGTTGTTAAAGTAGGTATTTGAGATGGAGGAAATTTAATTTCTGGTGGAGTTGGTGTTCTTCTAACCAATCTTGTTGGTGACTTCAGTGATGGTAATTTTAACTTTGCATACTTTCTTGGAGATGAAGTTAGTTGTTCAATATGATTTGCTGAAAAAATAGGTATCTGGGTATTAATAGCATTATAATATTTATTTGTACCTATTGGTGATCCACCTGGTATCACTATTGGGTTTTTAGATATCTTTGAAATCACTGGGGAAGTTTCATGAGTTGGAATCTGATGATTATTAATTGTTTTTAAAACAGAAGTAGCATTTGAAGCAGCCCTACTTCTCTTTGATTTGCTAATAAAAAGTGGAGTTGGAACAGGAGTTGGGATATTGGAAACAGATATCTTTGTTCTATCAAATTGCACTCTTTTAATAGGTGATCCATCTCTAGAATTAAATGGATTATAACCTAAATCACTGTTTGAACGTCTTATTATTGAATTTGAAGATGAATGAGATAATGGAGTTGTTGATCTGGATGATAGTCTAGCACTAGCAGGTCTTGTTGATCTTAAATCAGATAATGAACGTTGAGCTTGTTTAAAAGAATGATGTTCTTGTTCTTCTCTACGTATAGAATGTTGTTGTATTGGCCTCTTACTGAGTTTTGATGATAAAGATTTGGATTTTAATTTTGGAACAATTTTCTTACGAGGAGAGTAACCACCACGTTTTCTTGGAGCCAAATATTTCTGGTAGATATCATCAATAGTACTCAAGTAAGGTTCATCATTGATCTTAAACACTTTTCCTGTTTGATTTTGATAATCAGTGAGTTTTGATTTTAAATCTTGAATAACAATTGGAAGTTGTTTCATAAATCTATTTCTTAATCTTTCTTCTTCTCTTAGAAGAGATAAATAATTCTTTTCTAATAATCTTTTAGTATTTTGAGAATCCTTATCTAACTTTTCTTTATCAGCTAATAACTCATTCAATTTGGACATTAGTTCTAAAATTGGTTTTAAATTTTGAACTTCTTTACATAATTTTTCAATTTCATTATTATGCTTTTCCAGTAATTCATCATCAAACTGTTCTTTATCATTAATATAAAACTCTTTGAAAACTTGTCTATTTTCATTACTATACATTAATGTATTCCAGTAAGATTCAATTCTTCTTCTACTACCTTCAATAAATTTAGAAATATTTTCTTTCTTTTCTTTATTCAATTCAATTAATAAATTTTCAAAATTCTTAAATGATCTTGTTTTCAAATTTTTATTTAATTTTAAGAAATGTTTAATTTCATCACTTTCAGGTCTTAGAATCATCCATAGTTTTTCAACTTCATTCATATAATTAGTTAATTTTGATTCTCTATCTTTTTTTGTATTTCTTAACTCTGATAATGTGGTTTTATATTTTAAAATTGTCTCTGATTTAAGTCCAATTTTATCCACTATTAATGATTCCTTATAAATTGTTAAATCAATATTAAAGCTATTTAAATCAATCTCTAGTGAACCAGCGAGATTTTTAATTTGTACTATAGTATCTAGAAGTTCTTTTGATTTTGTAGATATCAAGGTCTTAATGCTTTTTAATTGGTTATCTATCATTTCCATGAATCCATATCCTAATTGATTAAAATTTGTTGAGCGTAATGCTTGAATATCAATCTCCAAAGGCTCTATATTGAAATAAGTTAATGTATCTTCTTTAGTAGGAATAGAACTTAAAAATGAAACGTTATTATAATCATCTATTTTTTCAACTAATTTATAAAAATCATTTAATTTAGAAGCAAATGGATAAATTTCTTTATGAAGTAATAATTTCAATTTACTTGTATCTTTCTGTAATTGATTATTTAATCTAATCATTGTTTCTGATCCAGTACAGTATGAAGACAATTTTGTGAATTGACCTGATTTGAAATCATTTAATATTTGTTTATTTGTTAAACTAAACCCAGTTTCTAATGATTTATATTGATTGGAAGGTGGAATATAACACTTTAAAAACTCTATTATTTTTGAATTTGATTCTAATGATTTGGTAAATTGTAAATTTAATTCTTCTTCTTTTAATTGTAAATTAGATTTATATTCAGAAATTGTAGTGTTAATTGATAACAAACAATCATCCAGATTTAATTCATCACTACCAATTTTTTCACTTAATGAGTTTAATTTATGAAGAGATTCAACAGTTGAGCTTATTGTATGCTTAGGTATTATAACTTGGGTATCAGTTACTAACTGTTGTGGTTGATGTTGTTGTTGTTGTGGTTGGGTATCATTCATAGTCTTTGTTTCTTGTTCTTTTTGATCAGAAGGTTGTTGTATATGATCAGATAACTGTCGTTGTTGTTCTTGCTGTTGTTGTTGTATTTCTTCTTTTTGGTTTTCTGACACTTCAGAAGATTCCTCTATATCAATTTGTTGTTGGGATTTATTCTCTTTGAATTCAATTTGATTTGGATCAATTATTTGAGCTATTATCATTGCGATATCATTTGGTGAGAGATTCTTTAAGGCGTTTAAAACCTTTGAATTTTGCTCCATGATTGAACAGAAAAGAATTGAACAAAAGAACTAGCAATAAATAAAATAGGTTTGGATGGATTCGACGAGATATATATGAGCTCAACAGTAGTAGAATTTGATACATCATCTCAACAAAATCAAAAAAAATCGTTTTGTAAACAAACAAACCGGCGTGCGTGTTTGCGGCGCAGGGGCAGATTTTTGTTTACGTTTTGCCGAATTGGGACTAATTATATGGTGATAGTCGATCGACGTTCGGTCACGTGTTGCGTCGCTATTTTTTAAAATTAATTAATTTATTTTTATTACTATAAACACACTTTTTATTTAATTTTAAAGAAAAGATACAAACTATTAGAAAAAAAGAACAATTGATGAGAAATTAAGTCAAATGAACAAAAATAAATAATAAAAAAACACAGAATTTCTCTTTTTTTTTTGATTTCATTTACTGTATTTAGTAAAAAGAAAAAACATTAATTAGATTATTGAGTTGGAACACACCAATCAATTAAGTATCTCCATTTAGAATACTTCTTTGGACCACCAGCTTCAGCTTCTTGATGAGCTAAAAATGCTTCATGAAGTTCAATTTCTTCCATACCAGTAGTTAAATCAGCATCTATAGGATTAACAAATTTAGTTCTTTTATATAATTTCCAAAAGATAAATAATGCAATATCAACAAAAATCATCAAATATGAAAATAAAAATGATGAAACTGACCATCCACCTGGTAAGAAAACAGCATAACCTTGAACACCAAGCATAGCCACAATTACAATTAAACCATAATATGATGTATATGGTTGAAACCAACTTCTAAATGGGAATGATTTTCTATCTAAACCTTTAGCATTAACAGCTCTATAGAATCCTAAATATGTGATAATCATAAAACTAAAGTTCAACAGCTGAGATGCAGTAACTAATGAAACAATCCAATTTAAAACAGTTGAAGAACCTTTACCTAATTCTAAAAAGGCTAAAAAGCTCCAACATAAAGAAAATAAAACAGCATAGATTGGAACACCACTTTTATTACAATGAGTAAAGATCCATGGAGCTTTATGATCTAAAGCTAATCCCATAAGAGTACGTGATGAACAATAACAATATCCATTTCCTGCACTAAGAGCGGTCAGTAGTAAAACAACATTAACTATATCTGGTAAAGCTTTGATACCCATATTTTTCATTGCAATTGTATAAGCACTTGAACCAGCAAAACTTTTATTAGCAGCAATAGCAGATAATAAATTAGTATCTTTAGCTGAAATAACAGTACCCATAGCAAGTGCACCTCCAACAAAAAACACAAATATTCTAATGAAAACAGCTTTATAACATGCTGGCATAACCTTACGTGGATTTATAACTTCACCAGCTCCTAAACTAATGTATTCTGGACCTGCAATTAAAAATGAATAAGCAATAGCAGCTTGTAAAAAACCTTGAAATCTACCTAATGAACCACCATGAATATAAGGAATCATTGGTTCTTCTTTCCAATATCTAAAACCGTAAACATCATGTTGTGGATTAGCACCAACCATTGTAAAAAACACAAAAAGAATTAAACCAATTGCTAAAAACACTTTAAATATACCAAACCAAAATTCAAATTCACCATAATATTGAACAGCAGATATATTAATTAAAAAAAATGCAACCATCATAACAGAAAACACTATAGCTGGTGAATAATCATCAACCCAATAATTGATTAAAGTATTAAATAAAGTCATTTCCCAAGGTATTAAAGATCCTTGTAAAACCCAATAATTCCAACCAGAAGTAAAACTTAAAGCATCATCAACAACTCTTTCACCAAGTCTTATAAATGGAGAAGGTATTGGCAGATAAGAAACCATTTCAGCACAACAAACATTTGTAGCAAAGATTGGAGTACACCAGAAGATACAGCCAAGTAATAAACTTAATGGACCAACATTAACCAATGTTCTAGTAACATTCTAATGATACAAAGGGTTGATTGTTAGTATTGATTCATAAAATTGTTAACACGACTACAGCCGTGCGAAAAATGCAAAGTAGCAAACCTAATTATTTGATTTAACTAAAACTGTTGAAAACAAGAAGTACTTACCGTAAACTATATTAAGATGAGATTTTAATTCAATGGTAATGTTAGTATATGTGATTTGAAACTTGAATATAACCCAGAAAATTCTATGGTTTTAAAAAAAAAACGATATAACTTACCATACCAACACCAATGGTACTGCATTAGAATAAAAGAATAAGTTAGTATAATTGAATGAATGAATGAATGATGAAAAATTTCAAGATATTATTATTACATACCCACCAATTGCAATTAATTGAATTTGACGACCTGATAAATTTCTATGAACATGACCTTGTTTCATTTGTTCCATTTTATATTCAATATCAGAACTTGAATCTGAATTATTTTCATCATAATAAATTTCTTTACCAAATTTATTTGAATTTTCAGATGATTCATTTCTTGAATTTATATGTAATTCTTCTGCTCTACTTGTTGATTTAACTGGAGGTATAGGAATGAAAACATCCTTTAACGTTGTTAATACTTTCTTTCCAGCATCAGACATATTGAAGATAATTTGAATTCAAAAAAAAAGATTTAAATGTTGAATGAAAAAAGATCTACAAAGAAATAGGAAAAGGAAGGTGTTGGGAATTGAGTTTCTTTTATATGGAAGTTGGAAAATCCCTTAAATGGACGGAATATTGCTAATCTAAGTATAATGCCTAGTATTAGTTAATCAGAAATTTTCAAAAAATTCAAACAGTGGTGGTGGCAGTTTATATAATTGACACTTTATAAGATATTTCTTGTTCTATTGTTGAATCTCTTAATTCTTTATAGCTAGCTATAGTAGAGAAAGTTCTGCTCTACAGTGGCTCATCGCTACGTAATTTATCTCCGTAGGGCACGTCACCGAAAACTTAAAAAAACTTAAACGCACGTGAAAACAGATAATTTTTTTTATTCTGCCACGGGGAAAAATCAAAAAAATATAAAAATATAAATTAAAAATTAAAAGCAGCTATACTCCTAGTATAAATTTAAGAATAACTCATAGTTATTGCGTGTTTATCTCAGGAAATAAGTCATCAAGTATCTCCTCTAGTAAAGTTAACACTAATTGTGTATTCAAAATATCATTTTGTAATAATTGAAAAACTGAATCTGCAGCATATTTAGATCCTTCAATTCCAAATAT
>JAJLZM010000368.1:0-25835 GCA_030572235.1 Ambrosiozyma kamigamensis
ATCTATATATTTAAACGCTTGTGAGTGGTCAACTCAGGCCATTATCCTTATTGCAGTTTTTACAATAACGAGCGAAGACTTTATTGTGCTGATTTCTTTGTCAAATCGCACTCACAGCCGCTGAATTTTCATAGTTAAGAAGTGCGGCGCGCGCGACCGCGATGAATTAAAAATTCGCTCAGAATTTTGACCAGGGTGGTTGGCCTTCGGAAAAACTCAGTCTTTAACCTATATAAATCAAATATAATTGAGGAATTTTAATTTTTTTTGTGCAGTCTGCATGAAACAATGGCGCTGCGGCAATTTATTTTTTCTTGTCGTTCAAGGCTGTACAATAGCCGCTGAGGCTATGCGTGTCATCTCGGAAAAACGGAGTACAGAAAACTCGTTCCGTTGTTCACCGATCTGATCGATAAATATTAAACATTCAAAAAAAAAAATAGATAAATAAAAAAAAATTATAAATAATCTTGAAAAAACATAAGTTCATAAGGATTATTTTTATATGATTTTAAATTTGTTGATTTTGAATGATAAAAAGTTATTAAACGTTTAATTAAATGAGGTTTTAATTCTAATTGTTCAAATGTTTTAATTATATTTGAAATTTCAGAAAATAATTCTAAAACTAATTTTTTATCAACATGATTACAATTTGGTTGATTTGAAATAATTTCTAATTGAATAGCTGATTTTATAGTTTGATGAATTGCCATATAATAAAATAAATTTTCAGTTAATAATTTACTTAAATGTTTACAACTTCCAAACGTTTTAGCTAAATCTAATGTAGTCATTACACATTTGAATTGTGTTTCTAAATATATTGCTTTCATATTCTCATCAAATATTTCGGGTTTATCTTTTAATAAATTTGTAAATAATAATATAATTGATTGTAACATTCTAATCTTAATAACATAAATAATTAATATATTACAATTTAATTCTGTATCCCATGAATAACCAACAAATGTTGTTCCTAAAAAATCTAATTTAAGATAATGTTCGTTAACTTTAATAACAATTAAATTCAATATTGATGCATCACAATGATAAGTAGGTGAACAAATTTGATTAATCCATCCTACAATTTCATGAACAACTGTTAGTAATATAACATGGATTCCAAATGGACTAACTGAATATAAAATTTCTCCTCTTTTAATACATTCTAATCCTTCCATTATAAATGGTGTACTTGGCTCTTTATAAGTAATCTCCTTTGGAATATGTTGATCATCAGTAACAAAAAATAATTCTAAATTTGTAATATTTGGAAGTCTAGTATGTACTCCTTTAGGTTCAAGTATAGGTTTAAGATTTAATCCTAATGCTAAATATTTATCAAAACAATATATTTTAAAAAATGTTCTTCTAATTTCTTCTTCTAAAGCCCATTTTGGATACTTTTTAATTTCATCTTGAAACATTTCATTACCCTCAGAACTTGAACTTAATCCAAATGGATGCTTTAAATCTAATGTATCATAATCTTTTAATTGACATTGTCTAATTGCTTTAGATAAAGTTATAGGACATTTCATCGTTTTACCACTTCTAATTTCAAAATCTGATAAAACAACAACAGTTTGACAACTAGTAATTGAATTATATGCTTTCATCCCAGTTCTTGGACATTCTAATAATCTTTGTAATAATGCTTCAGATTTAAAATAATATCGATCAGCCATTTCATATCGACCTTGAACTGTTAAAATAATAGCCCAAATTGCATAAGTTAATGGTTTAGTAATTAATAATCCTCTATGATAATTGTCTATATATTTAGGACGAAATAATATTTCAGCTATGAACTCTAATTCGTTAAAGAAATAATCATGAACTGATTCAGCTTCTTCTGGTGACAAATCAGGTATATCTTCAAAGCCTAATGAACATTGTAAAGCATTCAAATCCTCAAGAATAGACTTTTGGTCTTCACTATTTTCATGAGATGAAGACACTGAAGAATTTGTTGTTAAACTAATGGGTGAAAGAACAGTTTGAGATGGTTTAAAATCATTTGTATAAGTAGTATCCACAACAATTCCACTTGATGAAGAATCTGTTGTCATATTTTTCCAAACCAGATGTTTCTTTGTCTGTCCATTTTTGTTAGCTAATTCTGGAGGTAAGAAAGTACATTGTAAATGAGCTTTCAAGCATGCTTTACATTGGCTCTCTGAAACTTGAACACATTTGGATTTCCTTTTCCGGCATCTATCACAGGCTTTTCGTTTGGAATTCTTTGGATCAGATTTTATTGGAAAAACTGGCATATTTTAGACTGCTATGAGGCAAAGATGAGTGTTTAATTTAATTAAATTTGAATGTTGTTCCAAACAAGCAAAAGTCCAAGAGATCATATAGCGATTCTTAGCGAATCTCTGTTAAACCTGAAAAGCGTTAAAACCGGGCCGAATCACGGATATCCGATATTATCTGACTGATTCAGTCGATTAAATTTATAGATATAATGGATATACATAGCAATACAAATTAAGAACATAATAGATAGAAAATACATCAAAGAATCAATGATCAACATATAGTCTAAATATTAAAAAATATAAAATTGTAAGGATTATCTTCGTATTGTTTTAATTCTACTTCTGAATTATACATTTCAAAAATCTGTCTAACCAAAAAAGAGTTTAATCTCTCTTCTTCCTTAAATTCGTGTATAGTTTTGGATAATTCAAAAAGCAACATTGAAATTGACTCTTTATCAACATGACTACAATTTGGTTGATATGAAATTATACTCAATTGAATTGCTGATTTTAGTGTTTGATGTGTTGCCATAAAATAATAAGGATTCTTAATTATTAGTGCTGCTAAATTAGAACAACTTCCTAATGTCTTAGCCAGATCTAAAGTTTCACTTAAACATTTGACTTGAGCTTTAAAATAAATGTCATTCATAATTGGTGAGAAAATATGTGGTCTATCTTTTAATATATTGGTAACTAATAACATAAGTGATTGTAACATTCTAATTTTAACCATGTAAATAGCTAATATTGTACAATTGAGTTCATTATCCCATGAGTATGCTACAAATGAAGATCCTAAAAAATCCAGCTTATTATTGTATTCTTTGAGTTTAACAACAATATTAGATAGCATTGGTTGGTCACATTCGCTACCGGGTGAACAAATTTGATTGACCCATTCTAGAATTTCATGTATCACAGTAAGTAATAAAACATGAACGCCAAACGGACTAACTGAGTATAAAATTTCTCCTCTTTTAATACATTCTAATCCTTCTATTAGAAATGGAGTCATTGCTTCTTTATATGGAACAGCTTTTGGAATATGCTTATCATCTGTAACGAAAAATAATTCTAAATTTGTAATATTTGGAAGTCTAGTGTGTATTCCCTTAGGGTCAAGTATAGGTTTAAGATTCATTCCTATGGCAAGATATTTATCAACAGAGTATATTTTAAAAAATGTTCTTCTAATTTCTTCTTCTAAAGCCCAACTTGGATATTTCTTAGTTTCTTCTTCAAAGCATTCATCTTTTTTGAAGTTTGAGCTTACACCGAATGGGTGTTTCGAGTCTAATGTATCATAATCTCTCAGTTGGCATTGTCTAATTGCCTTTGATAAGGTTATTGGAGATTTCAATAGTCTACCACTTTTAACCTCGAAGTCTGATAACATATAAACAGTTTGGCAAGTTGTAATTGAATTGTATGCTTTAGCACCCATTGTTGGAGATTCTAATAATATTTCTAATAATGCTTCTGATTTATAATAATACTTCTCTGCCAATTCATGTTGACCTTTAACTAATAAGATAACAGCCCAAATTGAATATGTTAATGGTTTAGTAACTAATAACCCTTTATTATAGTTGTCTATATACTTAGGTCGAAATATCATTTCTGCTAGATAATCTAATTGTTTGAAAAAATATTCATGAATCGATTCAGCTTCTTCTGGTAATAAATCTGGTAAATCTCTAAATGTAGATGAAAATTGCAAATCGTCAATTTCTCCAATAATTGACTTTCTACGCTCACTTTGTCTATTGAGCTCACGATTTAGTTCAATATCTTCAGGTCTGCTAATAGAGGCAGGAGAAATGGTGGTATTATTGTTATTTTCAGGCGTTGAAGTTGAAGATAGTGCACCCATACTAACTGGAGATAGAGGATGGTCTTCTGAATTAGTTGTATCTATAATCACACCAGTCAATGAAGTACTAGCCACCATATTCTTCCATACTAGAGGTTTCTTCTTCTTGATCTTTGGTTTCTGTATTTCTGGGGGTTGAAAAGTACATTGTATATTTGCTTGCAAACAACTTTTACATTGGCTTTCGGTAACTTGAACACACTTTGCTTTTCTTTTTTTGCATCTATCACAGGCTTTTCTCCTAGGAGTCTTTGATTTTATCTTATCATCTGTCATAATTCTGGATTTTGGTGGGTTTCGGTGGGTTTCAGGGAGGGAGAATGGTGGAGGATTTGGATGTACTTCTCAAGACAAAACGTACTTCATCGTAAACTGCTTATGTCAGCGAGCGGAAATATCGACCGGAAATAATCAAAACAAATAACAAAACTGGGCTCCACAACACTTTGAGTCATACTTAGGTCAAGATATAAAATTAAAAGACTTTAATTACACAATAACCTATACCAGTTTAGAAATTAGATAGATGGGAAATTAGATAAGCATGTACAATAATCAAAGAAAGCCAAAGAACATAGATCCAAAAAGAAGACAAGTTTTGATTTCAAAAGCTTTATCTAAGCTATTAAGGCATCAAGCCATTGCAGAAGGTTTAGAAATAGATACAGAAGGGTTTGTCAAGTTACAGGATATAATTTCTCATAAGTTTTTGAAATCTCATAAAGCTACTCCTGATGATGTTTTTTCAATTGTTAATAGTAATGATAAAAAAAGATTTAAGATAGTATTACGAGAAGATAGAAATCAATTTGATGTTACTCAGTTTGATCCAAATAAGTCATCTCAATATTATATATGTGCTCTACAAGGTCATTCATTAACTAATGTTACAAATACTTATGATTTAGTTGAATTAAAATCATCAAAGGATTTTCCAAATGAAATAATTCATGGAACAAGTATACCAAATTGGAAATTAATTAAAAATTCAAATGGATTAAATAAAATGCGTCGAAATCATATTCATTTTGCATCAGGTTTGCCTGATTGGGTAATCGAAAGAAGAAAATTGAATACTCAAAACAATGATGAACTTGATGATAACTCTTTTGAGCAAAAAGAAAAGGTTATTAGTGGTATGAGAAAGAGTTCCAAAGTTTTAATTTATTTAGATGTTGATAAGATTATTAGAACTGGAGATTTGAAGTTTTTTAAAAGTGGTAATGGTGTTATACTAACACCTGGGAATGATCAAGGTTTTGTTACAAAAGATTACTTTTTGAAAGTTACTGATATCATCGGCAATGAAATTTTATAACTAGAATTAAGTTCCTATCATAATATAGATTCAATAGCAAATAGCAATATTAGAAATAATAAATTAGAAGTAAAATGAAGGTAAAACCTATTATAAGACATATCTGAAATGTTTATTTTCTTTATCTATAAAATCTTTAAAACCATTCAGAATAGCTTTTTCTTCGGTCTCTCCTTCAACTTTTCCATATTTCTTAATTATCTCTGTATATATCCATCATCAATCCAATTCTAAATAAACTAATTAAAGTAAAGTATATACTAAACTGTAAAGAGTAGCTTAATTCAATTAATTCGATTAATTACAGTCCCAGTTGCTTAATAAATAATTATATCTTACTACAGAATAAATTATAGTTTAATTAATCATACAGGTGTATCTTAGTTACAACTATAGCTACTTACAGTAAAAATTGTAGGTTTTATATCTCTACAATTAAAAGAAAATGATTTAAACCGGTATTTTACACCACCTAAATAAATTAAGAGCAAAACAACACAAAAATTTTTGAGAAAGAATTATAGTAAATGAAGATGTATATTATATGACACATTTATTTATTGTTTTTTGAAGATTATATTATATTATTTAACACATAATTTATTTAGAAAGATAATTTAGAGAAAAACCACTTATTCTTACCAGCTTGATGTCTTTCTTCAAAAGCTTTCTTAACAACCTTCTTAGCTTCTTCTCTTTGAGTTGGTTCAGATAAAGCTTCAGTAGAAACAGCAGCTTTGAATGATTCAACATCAAAGGTATATCTAGTTGGCATTAAATGGTTGTAGTTAACTAATTTGACAAATGGCTTAATCTTAGTTCTTTTAGCAACTTTTTTAGCACCCATAGATTTAGTAACCTTTAATGGTTCTCTTTCAACACCAGCAACAATGGCATGTGGGAATGGATGTGATTTGGTACCTTCATCATGTGGTTTCACAATGACAACTTTCTTACCTGCGTATCTACCTCTAACAACAACAGCTAAAAAAAATTAAAAGAATTAATGTTAGTATATTTGAATTTGAATAATTTCAATTTGAGGAACATAGTTCAATTTTAGATGAACATAATACTGAAGGAAGATAAAGGAGAGAAAATCTAAATTATATTGAAAATTGTAAATTGGTAATGTATGTGATGTTTAATAGAGTGGATATTCATGTTGGGTTGAAGAACTTTTGTGTGACTAATAAAAAACATGAAAAGAAAATAATTAAAATCATTAATACTGCAAAGTGTTAAATTACTTTCATAAATTTGAAGGTTTCCACTTAAAGTTTCATTTTGATTATTCTTAACTAACTCATTTTTTAACTTTAAATTTATACTAAGGTGTAAAAAAAAATTGGATAAATCATCTTAGTTTAAACTGTATTTAAAAATAGCTTTACGTCCACAATAGAAACTAATTGTAATTGTATCATAAATCTCATGAAGTTGAACTTGTTCTTTCATAATAAAATTTCTTCTTTAATTTTTAATATTTCCCTTGATCTGATGTGGTTCATAAGATATTCCTGTTTACAATAAATAAACCTGAAAGATATATGAGAATATGAATCATATTATTCTTATTCATAATTAATTAATGATAATTCATAATAAATACTTTTTTGAATCTTCTTTTCAATTCATAAATTGCTATTCATTTAAATTGACATTTCTCCTCCATTGAACTATATATTCTCTTTTAAAGGTATAGCTTATACATACCAACTTTGCCGGATTTGATAAATTTAGCCATCTTTGATTATCTGTTATAGTATGTGTTGTATGGTTATAACAAAATTATTACTTGTTTGTGTGTAGATATTTTGAGGAGAGGCAGATTTAGGTATTTCTTAGTTTGAAAAATTTTGAATGATGCGAGGGTTGGAAACCCTGCTCGCGCGCACGTGATCATATAGTACGTACGTACGTACTGCTAAATTAACCCATCTTCAAATAAAGAATACTGTGCTATATAGTTTTAAACTTTTAGTATAGCTATTCTTTACAACAGTACTAATACATCAAAAAACGAATTGTTAAATAATAAGCAAATACTTAAATGTACCATAAAACTAAAAGCAGATATACGAACAAAAACCACTAAAAAAATAAAGAACCAATAAACAAACAAGAAAGCAACAAAAGTAACTTTAACCAGGAAAACAGAACACAAAACAAAAGAGCAAAGAGCAAAGAAAACTAAAACTGAAAACAAAAGTACTATATACGTAATATGTAGGGATACAACAAGCTAACTGATTGAAGATATATATATTTATAAATAACGAATAGGAAGAGATACAATGATCAAAAAAGAGAAAGCTAGAAAAAAAGAATAATAAAACAAGTTTGAATTTTTAGAAAAATGCATATTAATTTATTTTGAAAGGGTATATTGTAATAAAAACTTAATTCAATGTTTTCTTCTAGTACGAGCCAGCAACCTCGAATTCATACCAGTAACCAGTCTAGAATTATTACCATAATGTGATTCACCACCATCATAATTTGTAGAAACTTGTAGTGAATTTGAAGCACCTGAATTTGCAATAGCTTTATTAATAGCAGCACTTATCATTGGAGAATTATTAGCTAGAAGACGCTTAGTATCCTTTTCAGAGGTACTTTTTTGTTTTGAATGACCATAACTGCTAGATCTAAGGTGATTACTATGATGATGACGATGATTGCTATTACCATTAGAATGATTTGAACCTTCACTTGAAACACGCATTGATGATGGAAATTGTGATTGTGATAGAACAGTTGGGGATGATGGTTTATTTGGAACAGGAGGAGGAGGCTTTCTGCTAGCTTTTAATGTAGAAGATGTAGCAGCATCTTGAGCAAATGAATATGTATTAAAAGTAGTTGGAGATGCCTTTGGTGATTCATTTGTCAGATTTGGAGAAATTGGTGATTTCCTATTATTAGCTAAGGTAGCAGCAGCAAAGGCAGCTTCTCCACCAGTGACAGTGCCCGCATTACCACTTGGATCACTTTCAATCAATTTTCTTAACCTACGTTCCTGTTCCATGAATCTTGATTTGGCTAAGGAGTTGGTCCATGATGAAATATCTTGCTTTTCAGTTTCAATTGCTAACGTTAAACCTCTGGACATAATTGCAAACGTACCCACGGTATTTAATGCTCTTGGTTTCCTATCAGCGATTAGCTCTTTAAATTGGATATTTGTATTAGTTAAATCAACTTCACAAGTTAATTCATACTTCTCTTTAGTTCTTTCATGATTTTCCTGGAAAAATAAAGCCCTACCAAAACTAGTAATTAAAAGAGTTCTGCTTTTAAAAGAAGGTTCAGCCAGAGATGGAATACCTTTATAATTAAATAAGCTCTTAAATCTATTTTTCTTTTCAGTAACCGGTGACACAGTTACAACAGTTTCATCCTTAGCCTTTTCATTATCTCCATCAGCTTCTTCTTGTTCAATAAAAGTAATAGCATCATTATCGTTAGTTGAAACAACACTTGATCTTCTAATATCTATATCAGGAGCAGCATAAATATTTGGATTTGAAATTAAATCTCTATTTTTATAACCCAATGGAGATTCAGTCAGCATACCTCTATACTTTTTCTCAAATAAATCAGTTTGATATCGATAAACTTTACACAGACCAACCTTAACGACTCTTTCATCACGATGAGATAAGAAGTTAACCCAGTTCATATCTAACACAGACATTTGAGGAATTTCAGGAGCAGGACCAAGAGTCAATGATGATCTTGAACGAGTATTCGATTTAGATAATGAAATTGTAGTAGCCATTCTTGTATTAATAACTGGTCTTGGAATATTAGTACCTGGGATTAAATCAACTTTAGGAGAATTACGTGATGATGATGAGACTGTTCGTGGTCTTGAATTTTCAGAAGAAGATGTGATATTAGCTGAAATATCGTCCATTGAAGCTGAAGGTTTAACCTTTTTAGTATAACCCATGGCAGCAGCAGCTGCATTATTGACAGATTTGGTTGATGCTTGAATTTGTAATTGTGATAATTGTTGAGGTTGTGCTTTAACTGATGATCCTGAAGGTTTTCGACTATGAGATTTGGATGAATTTGGAGGTGTTAGTCCACTAGATCTTGATCTAGGAGGATGCAATGGAGGTATTGATTGTTGTGCTTTTTTGGTAGTAGCTTGTGCAGCAGCAGCAGATAACTGAATAGAACTACTATTAGTAGTGTTTCCAGGACTGGATCTAGGTAATGTAGGGGAAGAATTAATTTCAGGTTTTTGTGAAGGCATAGGCAATCCATAAATTGTAGTCAAATTACTACCCAGTCCACCAGAAGGAGACTGAACAATTTCAGGAGTTGAAACACTTTTAACTGGTTTCTTAGGCATAATTGCATTTGAAGGATAAGGTTTGTTCAAGTCTGGAATGGACATCATAGATTTAGCAGACATTTTATAAGGTCCCAACTCGGGTGGTGGATTTCCCCATATTTGAACTTCATTATTGAAATCAACTCCTCTATAGAAATAATGTTTTTTCAATTCAGGAATAGTTAGTCTATCTTTAGGTCTTAAAACTAGTACACGCTTAATTAAATCTCTAAGAACTGTTGGAAACCCAGCTGTGAAAGCATATTGTAATTTCACAATCTTTTGAAAAGTTAAATATTCATTAGTTGCTTTAAATGGTGGCTTGCCTGCAATCATCTGATATATAACACAGGCAATTGCCCAAACATCACCTGCTTTACCACAATATTTATCATTTAATAATTCTGGAGAAACATATTCAGCAGTACCAACAAATGAAGTAGCTTTGAAATCAGCTGGATAGGTGCCATCTTCTCTTAAATCCAGAATTTTAGCAGTTCCAAAATCAGTAATTAAAACTTTCATTTCATCATCAATTAATATATTTTCTGGTTTTAAATCTCTATGTATAATACCATTATCATGCATAAATGAAACTGCATCAATTATTTGAGCAGAATAATATCTAACCGATTCTTCATTCATACTTCCATGTTTTTTAACTAAAGATAATAACTCGCCATTTGAAGCATAATCCAGTACAAAATAAAGACTTTCAGTATCTTGAAAAGCATAAAATAAATGAACTATACCATTATGTTGGCCTAATCTGTTTAGAGCATCTTTCTCAATATTAACATATTTCACCTTTTTCTCTCTAATTATATGCTTTTTATTTAAAACTTTAATTGCAAATTGTTCTTCATTAGTAATATCAGTTGCTAAATAAACAGTTGAATAAGAACCTTCACCTAACTCTTTACCTAATTTGAAATTCTTAATTGATTTACGAACTACTCTTGTAGCAATATTCTCATCTATTCCGTTAGCTTTAGGTATTTCTTGAGAAGAAGTTGGAATCATAGCAGGTGCCGGAACTGTAGGAATTAAAGGAGCGTGTGCCAAATGTGAATATCTATTTTTGGTCCTTATATAATCAGGAATTTCAGATTCTGATATATCTTCATCTTCATCTTCTGTTGTACTTGATCCAGATGACGACACTTCTTCGGAACCAGCTGGACTTGATGAATTGGTTTCCTTAAATGTATTAGTATTATATAAGATTGGACTTCCTGCTAATTGTGTATAAGAAGTAATATTAGAATGAGAATATGGTTGTTGTTGTGGTTGCTGTTGTATGGAATTGCTGCCTGATGAAGAAGCAAGGTAATCATCATATAAATCAGCATAATCTGTGATCTTTGCAGAGGACATGATATAATATGATATAATATAATGAAATTATTTATTCAATTCAAGAATATGGATGGTGTTTAAAATGAATTTCAATGTTCGGTTTAACAAACGCAGATATGCATACAATTGATTCAATCAGTCAAAAAGAGGAAATAAGAAGAAATTGAATAGATGACAGTAATAGTAAATATATTATAATGTGACTCTTATATATTTTTAATACCCCTTGTGTGTTTAATAGGAAAAAATTAATAACAATAATATATTTTTGGATGTATAGAGAGATTGCTTATGTAAATGGAATCAAGAGGGTACAGGTATGAAGGGATAACAAACAACAAAAGGAGAGAAATCACAAGGAGGATAACAGAAAATGAGGAGTTTCAATTAAGAGATAATTGAAGAAATGATGAATTGAATGAGTAGTTTTCAGCAAACCAGTAGTTGGATAATGGATATAGCAGTGTATACGTTGTTGTTGCATTTAATAAAACTAGGCGCGGCTGAGTTGTGGCGCATTAGACGCGACGCCGACGTAAATTCGGATCCGGGATTATAATGTTTTAATTGAATCCTTTTGTTACTAATTAAATGGAAGTTATTTACTATCCTGCCATTTAGCTTCTTAGGTATGTTTTGAATATGTTTTCATTTCAAATTAAGCCAACAAAAATTACCCCTCCTTTAACTGAAATACAAGACTACTTAACTTTCCCTTTAAATGCATCAAATATTCCAAATTTAACAAAGGAACAACAGATTGAACATAAATTAGATCCTTCTACATATTCCCCTTCATTATTATTTTTAACTTATAACCAGTATAATGATAATTCAATTGATTATGCTTATAAATATTCTGACTCAGATTATAGAGATACTAGAGATCCTCAAACAAGTTCAATGGTGGCAGCAGGTGGTGAAGGTACTACAGATGGAAATAGTTCAAATGCAATACAATCAAGTTTATTAGAACATTCTAAAAGAACTAAAATATCAAAATTTTATAAAAGATTTAAAGATAAAACTAGAAGTATTGGATTTTCATTTAGAAGAGCAACTCATCATATTCATTCAACAAATAATAATTCAAATCAAATTAATCCACCAGCTACTGGTTCATCATCTCAACATGATTATTATACTCATCAAGATGCATCTTCTAGAATATCAAGAATTTCAAGTATCAGATATCCTTCATCAGTTCTGGAAATTTATGCTGGTAATAGTGAACTTGAGCCATCAGAAAGAATGTCCATACTAGATCAGAGATATTCAATTGCAAGACCAAGATCAATACTTACAGGTTCAACATATAATACTAAGACTAATGTGGATATTAATAATTCAAGCTTTGCAAGTTTAGTTGATCCTGATTCAGAAGTAATTCCAATTAGAAGAGATTCAATGAATATTTCATTAGAAGCTGAACTTAGAAGAGGAAGATCCAGAGTTAGAAGAGTTGCAACAACCATTAATCCATCAACTAGAACTTATAGAGAGCATATTAGTACAATTAGAAGAAGTAGAAGCTTAGTTACAAGATCTATGAGTCTTATGGAACAATCAACGGATGCTATTCTTTCATTGGCAGGTAGTATTTCAAGAGCTGGTGATGATGAAACTGATAGCAATACTGTAGAAGTTAATGATAACGAAGAAATTATTCAGGAAGAAGAAATTAGAAGTGATGGATTATTATCTGAAGGTAGTGATTCAATTAATGGTGCTTCAACTTCATTAGATTTAGATTCACTTGGATTGACATGTACATCACCTCAAATGTTATCAACTACAAATGAAGAAGAAGAAGAAGAAGAGGAAGAGCAGACATCAGCTGGTGCTATAAGTTCAAATGTTCCACCATCAATGATTCATAGATTAGGTCCACATACAGCAGGAACAATTGGCAGTAGGAAAGTACCTGCTACTGCAGCAATTACAATAAAAGAACATGAAAATGATGATGATGATGAGGATGATGAGGATGATGATGGTAAAGATGAAGAATTGGAACTAGATGATGTTGTTACAATTTTAGATACACCAGCAGCACCTATTAATACATTGAATAATATTGAAGTGGAAGAAGCAGATAACAATACAGTAAGTAGTTCAGCCGGCTCAGAAGACTCTTATAATTCTATTTTGGTTTCACCAGCTTATATGCATTTAGATATAAATGATACAGAAGAACCGACTACTACAACAACAAGTATAATAAGTGTTCTTATGTCACCTGTTAGAAGAATAAGAAGGTGAACAAATAGCTCATAATTATTTGGATGAATTAATGAAGATCAAATTACCTAAGATCAAAACTGTTGATTGTATCATAATACTTAAGGTTCAATTTAGAATGTTTGAATTAGAATTAGATATAGTTGAGATATATGTATATTTAATATTTATTAATTGTATAGAAAAGGTGTATATATTATAGAGACATTTTTGTGTGAATTCATTCTGATAATAAATATGATTTATATAAAATTAAGTAAATTGTTTCATCATGTAGTATGATTAAACTTGTAAATTTGAGGATTATTAATTTAGTAAAGAATCATCCATTAATTGGATTTGGGATTGGAATGAACATCAAACTTGGCTATAATCTTCGAATCTTATCATGAAACAATTCATTTCAAGTTGGAAATTATTTGAATCAATCAATATAGCTAGCAATTAATCAAATAATAATTCAATTCAATTGATTGATTTTTAATTTAAATATTGATCATCATGAACTTATATTGAACAAAGCAAAAGGCATTATTAACGATTCATTATTCTTTGATATGTAGTTATTTGTTGTAATATTGATAGACAAATTCAATTGATAAGTTTGAAAAATATAAAGATTGCTACCTAACCTTCATATTATAAAAAAGATGTACACGTTCATGTTGATGTTGATGTTGATTGATTAACAGATCAAAATATCATAATCTATGATCATGATCGAAGTATAGAATACTAAATCAATGAAATCAATGATCATGAAATCATACTGATATCACGTTTGTCATATACTGTGATTTTATTGGTTCAATTCTGTGTTAAGTTAAGAAAGGCGGAATATTTCAAGGCGGGCACACCAAATTTAGATTGAGATTGAAATACACGGGGATAACATTTAACAACTTATAACAAACAGCTATAGACTTCAATTAATCAATCGATCAAGCTAGTAGTTGTAGTAGGATATGACGTACAGGTAAACGACGATGTACCACGCCAGTACGGGCAGCAGCAGTGGCCATATGGTAAACAGACGTGTCCCAGTCTCCCAGACACGTAACAGCCAGTGAAAGGTTCAGGCACACAAACCGTGAGGTCGTGCGCGGCCCAGTCTCCGCTGAAACAACAAATGTTTATTTACAAACCACAAACCTCTGTTCAGTCCATCTGTTCCCCTTCCTTCTTCTTCTGCTCACCATCAAACACACGTATCCTCCTCTCCCTGCTGCCACAAGTCTCTCTTTTCTTGTCATCTCGACTCACAACATACCCTCTCTTTCTCTTTCTCCATTTCCTTCAACTCCTTCTAGTCAAACTCAACGCGTATCCAATTAACTAGAAATCATCCAATACTTATATATGATAATGTCTTATCCTTCTCAAGCAAACTACTCAAACGCTTTCAATAACATCCCAAGACCCCCTAACCCATCTATTCAGCTTCAAAAAGCTTCTCAATATAACACTACTACCCATAGTAAAAATTCTTCAAATTCTTCAAATAATTCTTTAAATAATAATCAACTACAACATTTTAATAATATGAATAATTTAAATAATAATAATGCTTTTACAACGAATACTCTTTTACCTTCAACAAATGATTTACTTTATAAGACTAAAAAAATGAAAATTCATACAACTATTCATAAAAGAAAACATGGTTGGATTAATGTTAAAGAAGATTCTTTAATTTCTTTTAGATGGCCAAAAAGATATCTAGTTTTAGATGAAAAAGCTTTAGATTTCTATAAAAATGATGATAAAGCTGAGAAAACTTTAAGAATACCTTTATTACATATTACTGCTTGTTTTAAAAATCAATTACGTTCAAATTGTTTTGAAATTGTTCATGG
This sequence comes from Ambrosiozyma kamigamensis, assembly GCA_030572235.1. Taxonomy (NCBI): domain Eukaryota; kingdom Fungi; phylum Ascomycota; class Pichiomycetes; order Pichiales; family Pichiaceae; genus Ambrosiozyma; species Ambrosiozyma kamigamensis. The sequence continues at coordinate 15,275 of JAJLZM010000368.1, forward strand.
TGATGATTCTTCAACTTTTGTTTCAACTAAAACTGAACAGGAAATGAATAGTTGGATAGATTCAATCTTAGCTAAATGCCCTAAAAAAGGTTTCTCAAAACCTTTATCTTTTACTCATGAAACTCAATTATCTTATGATCCTTTAAATGGAAGTTTTAAAGTTAAAGGTATTCCTCCTGAATGGGTCGCAATGTTAAATAGTTCAAATATTACTTATGAAGATATTCAAAATGATCCTTCAGCTGTTATAGATGTCTTGAATACATATACTGAAATTTATACTCCAAATGCTAATTATACTGATAAATTCTTAACAAATAAAATATCTTCTCCAATATTACAGCATCCAACAAATGGTACTTCTCCTCCAAAATCAAGATTTATTAATGATATTACAAAACCTTATTCAGCTGCAAATATATATACAAATGATGCATCTAATAACACTAATCCACTCAAAGAAGATAAATTTTTACAACCTAGAAGAGCTCCTCCTGCTCCTCCTTCTAAAAATACATCAAATAATAATAGTTTACCAAATCAATTAAAGAAAGCATCTTCAACTAATGATTCTGATATTAAACAAAAATTTATACCGGCAAGAAGAGCCCCTGCTGCCCCTGCTGCCGCCTCATCATCAAATCAAACAAATGCTGGTATGTTTAAACCAAAAGCTCAACTGCCTCCTAATCCTCCTAAAGTTCATCAAAATCTTAAAATTAATACTACATCTACAACTGGTAATGCTCAACAAAAGGTCACTGCTACTTCAACCAATACAACAACCCCAATTGCTGCTTCTCCAATTGATAGTAATAAATCACTTCCTTTCCAAGCTAAAAAATTCAATATTTCACCATCTCATACTAATAATGGAATTGGTCATCAAAGAAAACCAGCACAACAACAGTCATCTCAACAACGTATTAATATTAAACATTCACCAACTAATAAAAATATGGCTTTAGCTGCTGCTTCTTCAGCTTCTTCAAGTTCAAATAAAATTAATGTTAATCCTTATGCAACTTCATTAACTGCTAGAACTAAAGCAGGTCAACAATTATCCGCAAGACAGGTTGGTAAAGCTCGTCACTCTGAAAAACGTATGTCATCATTAAATGATGCACAAATAATGGCTAAATTAAGAGCTGTTGTTATAAATTCAAATCCTGCTCCTTATTTCCAAATTATCGAAAAAGCCGGTCAAGGTGCATCTGGTTCTGTTTATTTAGCTAAATCTTTAAAATTAGGTGGAAAACAAGTTGCAATTAAACAAATGGACCTGAATAAACAATCACGTAAAGGTTTAATAGTTAATGAAATTTTAGTTATGAAAGATTCTCATCATCATAATATTGTTAATTTTATTGAAGCTTATTTAAATGGACCATCTGATTTATGGGTTATTATGGAATATATGGAAGGTGGTGCATTAACAGATGTTATTGATAATAATCCAAAGATGACTGAAGAGCAAATTGCTTGTATTTGTTTTGAAACTACAAAAGGTTTAGATCATTTACATAAAAAGAATTTTATTCATAGAGATATTAAATCTGATAATATTTTATTAGATGCTAAAGGTAATGTTAAAATTACAGATTTTGGTTTTTCAGCTGAATTAACAAATGAAAAATCTAAAAGAGCAACAATGGTTGGTACTCCATATTGGATGGCACCTGAAGTTGTTAGACAAAAGGAATATGATGAAAAAGCTGATGTTTGGTCATTAGGTATTGTTGCAATTGAAATGATTGAAGGTGAACCACCATATTTAAATGAAGAACCTTTAAAAGCTTTATATTTAATTGCTTCAAATGGTACTCCAACTTTAAAGCATCCTGAATTATTAAGTTCTGAGATTATGAATTTCTTAAGTGTTTGTCTTTGTGTTGAAGTTAAATATAGAGCTACATCTGAAGAATTATTAAATCATAGATTCTTTAAAAAAGCTTGTCCTGTTAGTGGTTTAAGTAGTTTATTGGATTTTAGACATGATTGTTAATTGAATTAATTATAGCCTTCCCCTAATTTACTTTTTAACCTTTACTCATATTTTCTTTATTTATTTTGTCTGTTGATAAGTGTGTTATTGTTATACCCACAAGAAAGAAAAATCTATACATATTGTGTTTTCAATTCAAGTTTCAGAGAAAAATATTTTTTTAGAAAAAAAAAAAAGAAGTCTCTCATTAATATTACACATATACCTTTCCCAATTTTTTTCCTTTATATTGAAATTCTTTGTCTCTTCACTTGTATTTTCTGTTTCTTGAATTGTTGAATTTGGTTTTGAAACTTACTTTGCTTTTGTCTTATAAATTATATTTTTATTTTGTGTTTTTTTTTTTGTTACTTTTTTTATTATTATTATTCCACTGTTTTTTTTTTTTTACTTCTAAGTTTCTTGTTTTTTTTTCTTTGCATGATATATGATATGTTAAATTGTTGGGCAGGTTCACCGATTGTTATTATCAAATTCTCACTATATATTGCCTTTTATTACTTCTTTCTTATTCTTATTTGTTTTTAATAATTTTAATAATTTTAATAATTTTTGTCTTTGTCTGTTTGTGTTTTTTTTGTTTTGTTTTATTGATGTTTACACTGTTTTAATTTGATTTTTTGTTCCTGTTCTACTTGATTTAAATATACTCTCTACTATATATGAAACGTATATTGTTCAGATTCTTCTGAATACACAGATTAACTTAGTTCAAATGAATCTATGTATGTTTTATAAAGAATTATATATGTATGAGAAAACTAGTTTTATAATAGTTAAATAAATAAGTTATAAGATAACTGAAAAGCCAAAAAGAAAAGGAAGTCTCTTAAAATTCAACAACGCATGAAAGCTACACTTTACCAGAAGCACGTAACTCATCATAACGAACAACAGCACCTAATAAAGTTTTGAACCCATTATCAACTTGTTCAGGAGTTGAATATTCCTCAAAATTATGAGAAACACCATCTTTACATGGAATGAAAACCATTGAAGTTGGAAAACGTGCTGAAGTTGAACATGAATCATGACCTGCACCTGATATAATTCTACGAACTTTAGCTTCTCCAACCAATTCAATTGCTGATTCTTTCACACAATTAATGCAATCTTTATTATAGTTAACAGCTGCTGAAGTTTGAATATGTCCCCATTCAACAGTTGCTTGTTTAGTTGAACTACCATTTGCTTCTTTTGCAATTTTATCAAATTCTAATTTAGCTTCTTCAATAATTAATTTTAATTGATCATCAAATTGATGTCTAGCATCGAATGTAAAGTGAACTAATGATGGAATAACATTAACTGAAGCAGGTTCTAATTTTAATGTACCAATTGAACAAAGTCCATTATATTTATGAGCTATTTCATTTGCTTTAACTATCATTTTTGAAGCTGTTAATAATGCATCATTTCTAGATGCCAATGGAGTTGTACCAGTATGTTGAGCTTTACCTCTAACATAAACATCATACCATGCAAATGCTTGAACACCTTCAACTATACCAATTTCTTTTTCTTCATCTTCTAAAATTGGACCTTGCTCAATATGTAATTCAAAATGTGCTGCAATTGGATTTGTTTTATATGATGCTTCAGTTTTACCTAAATAACCAATTCTTTCTAATTCATGTTTAACTGAAACTGGTTTTAAATCTAATATTGATTCATATTTATAACATTCTTCTTTTGATAAAATTCCTGCATAAACTGCTGAACCCATCATACTATATGGAAATCTAGCACCTTCTTCATTCATCCAACAAATACTGACAACATCAAAATTTGGCTTAAAATTTGTATCTTTAAATGTACGTAAGATTTCTAAAGCTGATAAAACACCTAAAATTCCATCATATCTACCACCTGTTGGTTGAGTATCAAGATGTGAACCAATTGCAGTTGGAGGTTTTGATCTATCTTTACCTGGATAAACACCAAATATATTACCAACTTCATCAATTGTAACTTCACACCCTAGTTTGTCTAACTCATTAACATACCAATCTTTCACTCCCTTGTCTTCATCTGATAATGCTAATCTACAAACCCCTGTATCAGTTTCTGGATTTGGACCCCATTGACCCTTTGCTCCAAATGCTATGGATGTTTCATGAATTGTTGAAATTAATCTACCTGGTGTGAATTTAAAGATTGAGAGTGTATCTGGAACTGTCATTATGAAAGTGATGATATCTTTCAGAAAATAGGAATTTAATACTGTAATTATTATGAGAGAAACATGGTAGTTTATATGGCCTTGAATTTGACCATTCTAATCTTTCTTTCCATACGTACTTTGAGTTGGATCTGTTCTTCTTCTAAAAAGTGATATTATTAAAAGAATGTTGATAGGGAAATATCTTGCTGTATTTACCAGATTAGGAAGTAAGAATTGAATCAAAAGAGTCTGTGCTCATTTGCCGATGGCCACTACCAGTTTAGGAAAAACCTGCGAGTTTATCCGATGGGGATGTTTCAGGGCTGTGAGGCTCAACCACGATAAGGGTCCTGAATTTATGTAGGGGGTCAATCAATCAATCATCAACCAATGTTGATTTAAATTTTAAATATCGAAATATTAACCTTGATTACATGAATTAAGTTACTATAATCAATATCCAACATATAAAAAAGGACATGGAGAATTAAATATTGATTTGTGAAATTGTGACGTGAGCGAAGCTAGACCGTAAATAATGAATTCTTATCAGAGATTACGCATCCCATTGAATAAATCAAATCAAAAATCTACTGTATCATCAGTCTGTATGTGGATGTATATATATATAGGGATAATTTATAACAATTAATCACTCGATTATTATATCATTATCCTATAATATCACTTATAATTGATTATCGGTGGATCGATCTAGCTGTTGTATCTACTATCTATAAACATTCTATAATCATTGATTCTACGATCTACACGATGTATATATAAAAGAGCTCATAAATCCGCAAATCCAATCACTTTTCTACCAAATATATATCGTTGTAAAAATACATAATCATTTCATATCATGACTGATAGTACCGAAAAAGATTCAGTTTCTTTAACTGAACAGAAAAATGGTAACATAACACAAATTACTAGTTCAAAGGTCATTGAAGAACTAAATCAAGATGGGAAAGCAACTGAAGGTTTACAATTATATACCGAAGCTCAAGAATTATCTCATGAAGAAATTGAAGAACTAAATAATAAAATTCTTAGAAAGATTGATTTTCATGTTGTTCCTTTGCTTTGTGTTACTTATACTTTACAATTCTTGGATAAATTGGCATTAAATTATGCTGCTGCTTATTCATTCAAAGATGATTTAGGTTTAACTGGTCAAAGATATTCTTGGGTTGCAGCAATTTTCAACTTTGGTTATTTGGGAGCTGGTATTCCTGCAAATTATCTAATTCAAAAGTTTCCAGTTGCTAAATTTGCAGGTATTTCAATTTTTTGTTGGGCAATTATCTTATTAGGTCATATTGGTGCTACAAACTATGGTGGAATTTTAATTCTTAGGTTCATTCTTGGTGTGTTGGAGGCATGCATAAGTCCTTGTTGTATGAATATCAATGCCAGTTTTTATAAGAAATCAGAACAACCTCTAAGAATGTGTATATTTTTATCATTTAATGGTGTTGCTACAATGGTTGGTGCGTTATTATCTTATGGATTAGGTCATGCTACACACGCTGCTATTAAACCTTGGAAATTGATTTTTTTAACAATTGGTCTTTTAAATCTAGTTTGGTCAGTTGTCTTTACATTATGTTGTCCTTCTTCACCTGCAGACTGTAAATTCTTAACAGAAAAGGAAAAAGCTATTGCTGTTGAAAGAGTCGCTCATAATTTCATGGGTATGAAGAATAGAAAATTGAATAGAAAACAAATTATAGAAGCATGTTTGGATTACAAAACTTCATTCTATGCATTGACTGGTTTAGCTTTAGGAGTTATTAATGGTGGTTGTTCAAATTTTCAAAGTGCATTATTAAAAGGTTTTGGTTTCTCAGGTGTTTCTACCACTATTTTACAGCTACCAACAGGTGCATTTGAATTTGTTGTTGTTCTTGTTGCTGGGTTAGTTGGTGTTCTTGTTAAGGATATGCGTGTGATCTTGCTATTCTTAACCTGTGTTCCTGGTACTGCTGGATTAATTGGAATTAGAGTTATTCCATTGGAGAAGAAATGGGCATTAGTTGGCTGTACTTGGTTACAATATATTCTTGGTGCTCCAGTTATCTTATCTTGGATCTTAATGAATGCTAATGTTGCTGGTTCAACTAAACGTACTGTTACAAATGGAATCTGGTTCACTATATATGCTGCAGGTAATATTGTTGGAGCAAATATCTTCTTTTCAGATGAATCTCCAAAGTACAAGAGTGGTATCATTGGATTATTAGTCTCTTATTGTGGTATTATGGGTCTTTCTATCTTATTTAGAATTGGGTTGATGATGGAAAATAGATACAGAGATAAGAAATATGGAAAAGTTGAAGGAGAAACTGAAGAAGAAGCTATTCTGAATGGTTTTAAAGATTTTACAGATAAAGAGAATAAACATTTCAGATATGTCTTATAATTGATTTTACCTTTATTTTACTTCTAATTTATTATTTCTAATTACTATTTGTTATCAATATTATAATAGGAATTTAACTCTAGTTATAAAATTTCATTGCCGATGATATCAGTAACTTTCAAAAAGTAATCTTTTGTAACAAAACCTTGATCATTTCCAGGTGTTAGTATAACACCATTACCAGTTTTAATAATCTTATCGACATCTAAATAAATTAAAACTTTGGAACTCTTTCTCATGCCACTAATAACCTTTTCTTTTTGATCAAAAGAGTTATCATCAAGTTCAATGTTCGTCATTGTTTTGAGTATTCAATCTTCTTCTTTCAATTAACCAATCAGGTAAACCTGATGTAAAATGAATATGATTTCGATGCATTTTATTTAATCCATTTGAATTTTTAATTAATTTCCAATTTGGTATACTTGTTCCATGAATTATTTCATTTGGAATATCCTTTAATTGATAATTTTAATTCAACTAAATCATAAGAATTTGTAACGTTAGTTAATGAATGACCTTGTATAGCACATATATAATATTGAGATGACTTTTAAGTTATAGTCAAAACAGGTGCTTATGGACGATTTGTAAATGAATATACTGAATCGAAATAAGTGATTGACCTGGAAAAATATTGAAATTTCCAGAAAGTTGTAGTGTTACCTGAAAACACTTCACACAATCTTTCTGAAATCTGTGTTGTAGACTGAAAAAATCATTACCTCTCTTACCTCTCTTACCTCTCACTGATAATTCCTACGTACGTACGCTGCCGGGAAATTTGTGCTACGGTTCCTTATTTTCTTATTTTCAGATAGTTTTGGACTTTTGGCTAGATATATATATCTGTTCAACTTCAAACAATCAATAAATTAAAGCTATTAAAGCTATACAGCTATAGCTATAGCTACAGTATATACAGTACTACCTATACTGGGTATATATTACAGCACGTACTCGATCTATATATAAAAGCAGACACACGTACGAGCTGTAGTACGTAGTACAGTATATAGAGTGACTGTATACGTACAGTACAGTACAGATCGATCGTACAGACAGTACGTGTACAACTACAGTAGCTAGTAATGCCGTCTAAGACTCTAAGTACAGCTACCTATATATACGATCGAACCTCCTTAATTCAGAATTCTATACTACCTTAATTATATAGCCTATAGCTATAGCTAGCTATAGCTTTATAATATATATATATAATTGGTATATATAGCTTGCTCAATTTATAGATGATATCGATCTATCATCTATATCGATCTATTATCGTTTAATCGGCTATTATACCTGAATTAAATTCTAAGATAGAGTAAGATAGGTAAGACAGCAAAAATGAACTATATTCTATGTATTCCAGCTCTATATAGCTGATATATTTAATTATATAATTAAGCCAAAAAAAAGCAGAATTGAAAGGTCAAGCGACGACAAGATTTACAAGAATGACGGAGAAATTTTTTGAAATTTTTCATGGCAGCGCGTGGCAATAGGCGCCGCACAGGGTGAAATTGCCGCTAATTTACTGCTTCGAGAACTCAAAAGACCCTGTGAAATCTTTGAAACTGCGACGATTTGATCAATTTTCATGGTTTGAATTTGGTTTTAATGATCAATTGATGACTACTTAGTATACATACAGTCATTAAGGAGTCAAACTAGAACGAATAGTAGGCCGATATTAATTTGTAGTCGATTAAGTTGAAGATTCAAAACTGTGGCTGCTCTTTTTTTAATACCGGGCACCCCGTCGGATTAATCCTTTCAGGGCCTTTTTATGCATTCGAGCACACGGACTTCTTAATTAATCACCGCGATTCACCGGCCTATATAGTATATAGCTATATAGAGCTTTTCTTTTTCCTAGTTATATATAGATATCAACTACTACACGTACTGTAACAAAATTTTTGAGATTTATGGTGTCATGTTAAAAACATCCACAGTTTCCTTTTCAGGTTGATAACTTTTTTTTTAACAAATGTTTAATTATAATTAATAGGTATAAAAATGTCAATTCTCCCACTTTGCAGTATTCCAATTAAAAATTCTTACATGCTTTAAATAAAAAAAAAAAAAAATCTAAGAAAAAGATATAATATTCAATCATGTCATCTTCAATTAGATCAAAAGATGAAAGTCAAACTACAAATGAGAAAACAATAGATAATGTTCCTCTTTCTAATCTTCATTCTGAATCTCAAGTTAAACAACTTATTCAAGAAGAAGAAGAAATTAAATTACCTCATTGGTATGATAGTTTTGTTAAATTAGTTTGGTGGTATCCAAGTTATTTATATGATTCAACTGAAAGAAAATTCTTATTTAAATTAGATGCTTGTATTTTAACATATATTTGTCTTTCATATTTTACAAAAGCTTTAGATAAATCAAATATTTCATATTCTTATGTTAGTGGTATGAGAGAAGAAATTAATTTTGATGGTGATGATTTAGCTTATGCTAAATCTCTTTATTCTGCTGGTTATATCGTTTCTATGTGTTTTGGTACACTTTTAATAACACAAAAATGGGCTAGATTTCTTTTACCTGTTATGGAAATATTATGGGGTGCTCTTACTTTATGTGCTGCTGCTGTTCAAAAACCATCTCATGTCTTTGCAATTAGATTTTTAATTGGTTTTTGTGAAGGTGTTAGTTTTCCTTCTTCTATTTTCATTTTATCAACTTGGTATAAAAGAGATGAAATTTATAGACGTGTTATGGCATTTTCAGTTAGTGCAAGTTTAGGTGCTATGTTCAGTGGTTATTTACAATCTGCTGCTTATGATAATTTAAGTGGTGTTAATGGAATTTCTGGTTTTAGATATGGTTTCATTATTGATGGTGCAATTACAGTTGGTATTGCAATTTTTGGTTTCATTATTTTCCCAGGTCCATTACAATCAAAAGAATTATCTGATAAAAAACCAGTTTGGTGGATGAGAGAATCTGAATATGAATTAGCTATCGATAGACAAGAAAAATCTGGTGTTGATGGTAGTAGACATTTAGATTTACAAGTTGCTAAGAAGACTTTTATGAATTGGCGTATTCATTTTTTTGCAACATTCTGGGTTTTATTAAATATTGTTGCTTTACCTGATGGTACTGCTATGCCTTTATGGTTAGATTGGGAAAGAACTACTAATGGTAGATTTACTGTTTCTCAAGTTGATAACTATACTACTTTCCAAGGTGTTGTTTCTATTGTTGGTCAATTTTTCTTAGCTGGTTTATCTGATTCCTTCTCAATTTATCCATTCTTAAGTATAACTCAAGTTTGTTTTATTATTTCTTATGTTTCTTTAGCTGTTTGGAATATTTCTTATGGTTGGAAATGGGTTTGTATGTTGATTATTGGTTTAGATTCAGTTAATCAAGCTATTGTCTCTGGTTGGATTAATAGAGTTTGTAGACATGATTCAAGAGAAAGAGTTATTGTTCTTGGTTATTCAGATGCTGTTTCACAAGCTATGAATATTTGGACTAATATTGTTTTCTACCCAACATCACAAGGTCCTGAATTCCATTTAGGTTTTACTGTGTCTGCAACTGCAGCTGGTTTAATGCTTATATTACCTGTCTTTTCACATTTTGCTACTAGACGTGATGAAAAGAAGAGACTTCAACAGATTAAAGAAAATATTGATCTTGATTCATCATCTGCTGAAAATGTTCAAGTTGTTGATGCTGATGATAATAAATCAGCTAAATAACTTTAATAATAACAATTTTTTGACTTTAATACCTTTGCTTTATCTGTATATGTTTACATTTCTTTATTTCTAGTTGCATTACTTTTATAATAATACAGTTTATTTATTCGAATTTCGATCGATCGTATAGAAGAAGGTTCATGGCTTGACGGCTTGTTTCCAATGTTCCTATTGGCTGACTTGTTATTCACTATAAGAAACTATACTTTTTATTATAAACAATTAATATT